>VZRE01014259.1:163839-385114 GCA_013396775.1 Cephalopterus ornatus | reverse complement strand
TTTTTTTTTTTTGCTGATTGTGGCGGCAGCACATTCTCTGTGACTGTAAAGCATTGAGGAGCATTTACTCCTTATTTCTTCAGTCCCTTTGGAGCAATGTCTGGAGATGGGACCTCAGTAATAAGCAACATGTGCAGTGCGAGGCTCAGGTGCGAGGAAGGAACCTTGGTTTTGAAAAGCCTTGGCATAGCTTGGTCTGTTTGGACAGACCCGCCGGCTTGGACAGTCCAACAACATCCATATGCAATGATTTTTCTTGATTCACAATGTTGAAACTAAAAACCTCTAGGCTTTAAACTTTAAGCCTCTGCATACATTCCCCTGAGAATGAGCGTTTCTGGCAAACTATAAGTTCTTAAATATCACTTCTCCAATTACATTCTCACAGGTTAGTATTTATGCAGGCCTGGCTTTTCCAATCCACGGAGCTGGTACTGGGCTGAGGCTTAATGCATTACAGGTGGCTGGTGGTGCTTTGGGCTCTCTGACCAAACTGGTTCCAGATGGCCACACAGTATGAGTAATAACATCAGCTCATTAAGTTGCAAGGCTTCAACTACAATCACAGAATTATCAATGAAATAAAAGCTAACGGCGTATCAGCTGCACCCTAAGCCATAAATAGGATTTACAGCGAAACAAAAACCTTGTTTTGAACCCAGATCTCTCATCATTTCAATGCTGGGTGTCCACATAATGGGTTTATTCACTAGCAAAACCAGCAAAAAGTCTGCCCCACCCTCTCCAAAACATGCTACTGAAGCTGTCCTGAGAGCTTCTGATTTTGAAAAAGCTTTCGGTTGGGGTCACTGAGAATGCAAAGCAGTATTTATCTGTGATGACTTAGGAAAAAACTGGAATGAGCCTAGTTCTCAGATCAAAGGTAAGCATCAGGAAGGCTCATTACCTCGAGTTTCATCATGGTTGCAAATGTTGTTCCTTGTGCAAATTTTTGTCTGTCTGTGTTGTGTACAGAGCACTGCTCCTGCAGCGTGCACAGGTGGTTTCGGCTAATTTATAGCCTGTATCAGCAGTGGTTTGTTGGTCTAGATGTCTTTTCTGTTCAGAATCTCCATGGGGAAACATTGCCCCAAGCTCCCAAGGTAGCTGGTGTGCTCAGGATACCTGATCTTGGCTATCAAGGGGTGGATTTTGCATTCAAATAAAGTAAAAATAATAAAAAAAGTAGATAAATTAAGTAATGCATCTTTGAAATTTCATAGACCTTGAGTCAAGTAGGAGGTGTTAGTATACAAATACAGCAGCTGAAGTAATCCTTTTCTAAATTCTCCAGGACTCTCTGACTTTCGGCTGACTTGATAAAACTCCGGCCCCCAATCCCAGACACTTCAGTGCAGCAAACAGAGCATCAGGAGCCTGACCAGGCCCATTGGTTTCACTGGGGTTTCTCATGATGTGAAGTGTGTGCATGTCAGCAAAAATCTGGCCAGGCCAGAGCGTGGGCTGTGGTGTGGAGCAAAGCCCCTCTGCCATGGTATGGGCTGGGTGATGCTGATGCAGTGCTGGGGGAATCACAGAGGGAGCTCACAGGCCCTCTTGCCCTCTCTTTCATTCTGCTAAATCTGACCCTGCTGCCAGGAAATCAGGACTTCATTAGTAGTAAAAACCTAAATAACCTAAAGAAAAAAAGTGCATTAAAGATATAGTGTCATGTGGTTTGGAGGAAAGGTATCTTGCATGTTGTGGTATAAATTATGCCAGAGGTCTAAATAGGGAATGTTTCCAATAAAACCACAAGGTATTCTTCTGTGCTCCTCAATTCCAGGCATCCAGAAAAACAGTATGTTAGAAACATGAAGTTATTTTGCTGAGTATAGTAGAAAGCCATGTCTTGTGAAGTCTGAGGAAGAAAATGAGATTCCCAAGTTTGTGGGAAGCCTGAAGAAGCTTTGTATGACCCTGGTTTGGTCCTAGATGTCCTGGTTGTGTTTGAAGCCTGGATCTAGTCCCCTGAGTCATGCTGATAATCAGTGCAATGATCTGCTTTGTCACTACTCCATGTGAATAAGAGACTCAAAATCACTCCCTTGATAATTAGATATCTTTTTTTTAGATTTATCCTTCCTGCTCAGCCTCCCCAGCTGCAATTCTGTTACAAGTGCAAGTAAAATTTCCCTCTACTTCTACCCCAAGGGTTGTTTACAGCAGCAGCAGCACTGTGTCCGGGTCATGCAAGAGTTCAAGCATTATGGTGTTAGGGAAGGTGAGTACATCTAGTGCCCTCCTATTTGGGATTTAATTATCAACATAACTAATCCTGTAGGTAGTTCTCCCTCCACCCTGTAACTCTGAGGGTCTCGCAGATGTGCAGTGTCACTGCTTCCAGATGTTGCCGGCCTTTTCAGAGTACTGGGCACCAGCCCAAGGAGGGATTTGGTATCGGGGAATTCTGGCACCAGCTCTGTTTCCAGCAATGTGTACACGGAGGAAATTATTGTGTGTGAGTGTAATGCAGAGACACCGCTGCAGGCTGAGCTTGAGTCCCTGAGCAGGCACAGTATTGATCAAAAGTCAGGACTGTGGACAAAAGCAATGTGGTGATACTGTGGGGTGGGTTTTCTCTGTCTCAGGCTGCTGTTATCCTTTGTATCTTTTGAGTTATAGGTCTCCAACATCACTCTTCCATGAGGAGCAGGTTTTCAGTGAGATGCCTGGTGTTACTGTGAGCTCCCAGGGTTGTATTGGCACATTTTGCTTTAGACACATTATTTGGGCCATGAATGTGCAAGTCACAGGGTGCTGTCAGCACAGGGTGATCCTGCCTGTGTTAAGACCTGTGCTCCCTGTGCACACACAGCACCGATGGAAAGAGCAAAGAGAAACCCAGAAGCCTCAAACCAGGGGAAACCTCTTGGGTGCTTCCATGGGGGCTTGAGTGATCAGCTATGTATGGGATGGGTGTGCTGAGCTGTGAGCTGCCTTGCACCACTTGATGTGAAACTGGGCACAAGGCTATGTTGAGGCACGGCTTCATAGCAGGAACGTCCATCCTGGTTTTTGGGTGGGTTTGGGGAGTTTTGAGGGTAGAATATGCCTTAGAAGAGGAAGCACAAGCTCTGAATGCAGTTCATCTCCTGCCCCAAGGGTCTGCTGGCCACATCTCCAGCTTTTAGGAGGAGAGATTGCTACCTTTCCTGCCAGTGTGCACGCCAAGGTCCTGCAAGGAAGCTTTAGATGATGTGACTGCCTCTTCTGCAGGGTCAGCATCCCAATTTGGGTCTTTGCTCTGCATAACCAAGGTTTTGGGTCCAAGTGAGTGGTCTCCAACCCATTCCTCTTGCTTGCTATAAATGGTGGGCACGTGAGCTTGGGTCTCAGCACTGGCTGCTGGTGCTGAGACCCAAGCTCACGTGCCAAGCAGAGTGACGCTAAAGAAAGCCCGTGTGCAACATGAGGAATGCCAGACCTACCCACTGTCTCCAGATCCGTCTCCCCAGCCAGGCTCTGGATCTTATTTGGATGCAGAGAGATTTATAAGGCATTCTCTTAATTAGGGGCCCCTGTTTTGACTGAGAAAGGATGGGGAATGAGGAGAACTAACAGAGGCAGAGCTAAACAGTGGACTGAAAGGGAAGGCTGGGGAGACCAGTGGCATGTTCTGTAAAGAAGTAGAGGCAATAAAATACACCAATAAAAATGATGTGTACGTCTGTGGCCTCATCTAAAGATGGGGAACAACAGTGTGTCCCTTCTAAGGGCAAACAAAAGAAACCCCTCCATATGTAAGCAATTATTGGAAACACATGGGAGAGGTGGACAGGGCAGACAAATTCAAAAGCCATGTGATATTGCACAGAAGAGTGAGGCTCATGTAAAGCCTGGGAGTTCATATATTTCACAGCTCACAATGTACAGAGACTTTGGCCTCCTCCAAAAGCTGCAACTGGGAAGGCTCCTCTCGTTTTGGCCTCGAGGCCTGTGCACAGATGGCTAAACCTTGGGAAGGAGTGCTGGGTTGAACAGTTGACATGCTGCTGTGGAGAGCTGGAGCCCTGCTTGGCTTTGCTGTGCCCTTTCCTTTATAAAGCACTTGCAGCTGGTCTATGCCACACCAGCACTTAGCTGGGGTGCTGGGAGCAATACAGCTGTGTGCTGCCGAGCTAACTGTGGGGAATCTCTGCTTTTGTTTGATTTGAAGTGTGGATTTGTCATTATTGCCTTTAAATTTTCTGTCAGTGTAGTGGTAGGATGATATTCACTGCTGGTGTGGGAGTCCCAGAAGCATTGCAACCAACCTTCCATCCCTACATGAAGAACAAACAGCATCTAGGTTAATGGTTGGACTTGATCTTATACATCTTTTCTAACCTTAATGATTTTCTGGTTCTATCTTGGTGTGTTCACGTCACCTCAAGGACTGTGAGATGGTCTAGATGCTCCTGAGCTATGCTACCAGCTATGTGCTGGTGCTCTGAAGGTGACAGTAGGCTGGAATCCAAGGTATTATCCAGTTCCTCTGCAGAGCTGGTGTGCCTTGGACCACTCAATGCTCTAAAGAAGGGGGAGATCCTCTTTGCTTAGACCAAGCCCCATCCTGTACCAGATCATCTCAACTGAGAACGTTTCATCTTGGCAACTGATCTGAGACAGTTTTATGAACTGCTTCATGTCCACTTGCAAAGAACATGCTGTGAACTCCATGCATGTCATCACTTCACTGATTTGGATGAATTGAACTTATCTCCATTGCTCCAATAGTCAGGTCAGCAACCTCTTTCTCAAGTGCTGAAGCTCCAGTCTGTCTAACAGTGCCTAATAGGTGGGTTGCTGATTCCAAATGTCTCATGTCACAAATTCAGAGATGTTACCCCCATGTTATGTGGAGAACTGCCTTGTAGAAGTCAAAATTATGCCGCTTGACTTTCCCATTGGAGACCGGGCCACGGTGCCTAGAGATCATAGCACTGATTCAGTTTCCCCAGCAGCAACCAGATGACCTTCTGCTTTTTAATCATCATAGAAGCAGCAAAGATTTGGAGAAATTGACTTTCAAAATTATAAATACCCTCCCTGTGCCTGTTTCCTGTAAAGTCTTGGACATCACTGCTCTGTGCTGCTATAGTCTCTTGCTTTGCTTCCACTGTAATAAAAGTTCTCTGCTTTTCTGTAGCCTTGCAGTCTGAGGTGGATGGCAGGACTGCAAAAGAACAGCTTCCAAAAGGTGCTTTAAGCCTTGTGTGAAGACTGCCACATTTTCTCATGGACAACTTCAGGTTTCTTTGGGTTGAACTGTGACAGGAGCTGATATGACTGTGAAAAGCATCATTCCTTTGTGGACTATAAAAAGTGATTCTGCGTTGTAAGAAACAACAGAGAGGAAAGGACCCTTACCTCCTGAATATGCCATGCTCATGAATGTTAACATGATTGTGGGGTTGTTTTTTGACTGAGCAAGCAGATGTTTTAGAGCTCTGAGGATCACCTTTGCTGCAAAGGGTGGTGCTTATACCTCTGAGGGCAAAGGTGTGTTCGGGCTCAGTAAACATGTTCTGCTCCATCTCACTGTGCACTGAAAGCAAAAACTGCTCTTGGGTTTCATCACAGAAGGGGCAGCTTTGCCAATGTAAAGAAGAACTTGTTCAGGGTCTGCTTTCATCTCTATGCATTATCAGAACTACTAAAATGAGTAAAGAGCTCTTTAAGCCTCATTGGACAGTGATACTAAAAATACCCCACCAGCTCACTCAATCCCAAGCCCCAAACAACTGAAAAACAAAAGCCAGCCCCAAACCCTAAGCCCTGGAAAAACCTGTGGTATCCATCACTGCCATGTATAATCACAGTTAGAAATCCAAATGAAGTCTGCAGCCTGTCAGCTCTGCAGACAGATTTGGTGGTGATATGAGCAAAGCCAACATTTAAAAATGACTGAATTCTCATTATAAAGATACATGATCCTCCTTCTCATTGAGAACAGTTGGGCTTTGCTTCCAGTGGAGAGCCAAGCCATTTATTTTATAGCTCCATTGTACGCTGGACTGGGAATTGTTCCCACAGATAGAGGTTTCTAGCATGTTTTCCCTGTGTACTTTGTTCCACATGCACTGTGCCCTTTGCACATGCTGAGGGCTCTCACATGAATTACACTTTGCCTGATTTGGTTGGATGGGTTTCCTACATTTGTGTCCTATAAATTGGCATGGCGATGTATTTATTTTGGTAATCAACCAGTTCTTTGTAAATCTGTGAGCTTAATCCTCCAAGAGAGGGAAATAAAAGGCTCAGTCTCTGCCTCTAACAATGAAGATAAATACCTTTATTTTCATAACTTTTGGATATCGTTTTTTCATGGCATCCAGCCAAATCATGAGGTCCTTGCTCAGGCAAGAACACACAGATATCATTAAGTTCCTCACCAGGCTTGTTAGGGCATGGAAAAACTCCTAAGAGGAAGGATGGTCTCATGGCTTTGCCATTGAGCAAGAATTTAGTTCAACTGGGCTAAGCTCTTGCTTGTGCTATTTATTTCCAATGTGACCTTGCATGACCCTCTCTCTCTACATCTGCTCCTCCAAAATCTCCTGCTGTTGAGCATATAAATCTCCTTGGTGCAGAGGCCCTCTTGCTGTGGGTCGATTCATGCAGGAATTTTGGCCATGAGGCATCACAGAGGCAGTACAGACACTAGAACAGCAATGGGCTTTTGACTCTGCCTGCAGATCAGGACTGGCTCTGCCTTGCTCTGAGATGATAGGATATAAGCCAGAAGTCACCTCAGCCTGTTAATGCACAGCTATGCCCATAATAATAAATGTTGCTCTCACCTTATTAGTGCAGGTGCTGTATTAATCAATTTGGATGCGTCAGTTGTGGTGCTCCTTGTGCTGAAGGTGGCTTACAGCTGGGTGCACCTGGCCTTGGGGCCCTAGCCGAAGGAACAAGGGTGACTGTTGTGGGATCTCCTGTCCTTTTGTGGCAGCTCATCCCTTCCCAGGGACTCCAGCGTCATCCTTCATCTGCTGATCAGTAGTCCTTTGGTCACCTCTTGGTGAGACTGGTTGTGCAAGCATCGAGGTTTCACTCCTGTCTGGAGGTGCTGGGAAGATCTCCCTGCCCTCCCTGCAGCATTTTAAGTAATGCTGGGAATACAGCTATTAAGGCTGAGTGAACAAGACAGTGGCTGAGCATGAAGGAGCAGGGTGGTGGTGTAAGGATCTGGTCCCTGCATAGAGTAACACTTATGGGGGGAGCTGGCCAGGCTGTGCAAGGGAGCACTGGCTTGGGACAGTTGGCTCATCTCAGGAGGGTGTCTAATACATCAGGCATTCAGCTTGATGTGGTGCTTTTGACTGCAGCCTGATAAGGATCTCCATGTGCTTCTTCCCACCCTCCATTTTCCCCCCAGCTGGAGGGAAAACTTCACCTCAGCGTCCAGCAGGAGGGTGAGGGACAGTGCAGCCCCACTCCACTGCCATCCAGGGCTGGAGCCTGCTGCAGAGAGAAATGTACACAACTGCTCCTTGGCAGGGTTCCTCTCCACACACACAACCACATTTGTTCTTCTAATATGCCTATGAGTGAGACTGTGGGCAGCAAACTTTTACTTGGGGAGAGACTCCTGATGCGTGCAAAGGGTTTGCTTAATGGAAGGAAGTAATAGGGTGTGTGCTGGTTAAGCTTTGCAGTACAGGACCAGGAGGATGCAATCCAGAGTCTGGGTGCATAAGATACTCTCAGGCACATGGTGGGACTCTTAGGGATGGTCCTGTGCAGGCCTAAGAGTAGGACTTCACGATCCTTGTGGCTCCCTTCCAACTCAGCATGTTCTGCGAAGAGCCTTTCCCTGGCCTTCGGTGGTTGTGCTAGGAGTGTAGTGGAGTTAGGGTGTAGGCCTATGACAAGTAGACTACAGCCTCTTTGGTCCTTTCTTCTCCCCGGCCTGGCTGAAGGTGTTCATCAGGCCCAAATATCTGCCTGACTCCCTTAGGTTTCAGATAATAACAAACCCCTGGACACTTGACCTATGGCCACCATCATCTTGGCTGCAGCACTTGTGCTCATTCTTTGGAAGCAAAGTTCATGCACCACTAAAACCCATCCATTTTTTTATGCCTCTTTACAATATCTGCTTCTCCCAAAACACCCTTTCGTGAATAATTTCAAAATTAGAGTAAAATTGGGGGGGATTTTTACAGAAAAGCAAAAGTTTCCTAAGTTAACTGTTTCCATAAGTCAATAAGTAATGCCCTTTTCCCTTTACAATAAATAATGATAATGCTTCATTTTTTTTTATACTAGCCTTTACAGTGAAAGCAATATGTTGACCAGAAATATTCAAGTGGGTTAATTCCCATAAAATTCTGCCAGCAGAATTAAATGATTTTACCACCCCATGTCAAATTAATGGCTGGGTGTCAACCTGTGTCACTTCCTGCTTGAAAAATGACTAGGACATTAAGAGGATTTTATTTATGCTTTCCTCCCTGATGATCAAAAATAGTAAAATTGAACAGTGAGGGTGGGGAAAAGTAAGTCTCACAAATAGCCTCACCATCACATCTCTTTGGAGTAAGACCATGGTGATGCCCACACAGTGGGAGTTGAGTATGTTTCCTGGATGCATGTTTGACTCTCTTTTTCCTTTTATGACTGGTTGCCATGGGAAGGGAATTAGGATGTATGGCCATAAAATCAGCTCTGGTCCTTAACTGATTGCCTGATTTGATGAGATGGGTGGTACTGTGGGACATGTCCCAAAACACATTGCCCCTTTTGTAATAAGTTGTTTGAAATTTCTCTTCCTAACCCATATTTAGATAATGGCAAAGGCCAAAAGAGCCGTTGGCCTTCTGGCTGCTACCTGCATTAAATTCCCTCAAAATGAAGGAATAACTTCTGTAGTTTCATACTATTGGTCTTATATGTGTCGATGTTGATCTGATAAGGTGCTTTGTCTTGGTGTCCAGGTGCCACCTTGATGGGGTGCCAATTGTAATCTATTAATTTAACTGATCATTAGTGGCTAATAACTTGCTTATTAGTGGCTAATTGCTTTACGGTGACACCTGAAAAGTACAGAGACTCTGCAGGGGTGTATGGTCAACTGCAGGACAGCCTGGAAAGAGTTCACTGTCTTTGGTCCAAGTTTTTGAACAAAACACCAAGGAACTCCATATAATGGTTTGGGTAGAACAGAATAAGAAAAAAGGAAGAAGAAACTACTCTCCCCTGTGATTTTTGGTGCTGTAAAATCCTTGTGAAAAATACACCATCAATACATGGTGACCTCTTGTGCAAAGGAACAAAGGACCAGGTAAGCCTGTCCCACTGAAAGGTTCATTTAGAAGTCAGCTGGAGACAGTTGCCGGAATGAATTTGCTTCTCTGCTTTCCCCCATCCAGCCCATGCAAGCCAATGCAAACAGCAGCTGCCAAGCACACCATACCTCTCAGCCTGCAATAACAATCAGGGATCAGCTCACCTCTGGCCCACAGTCCGTGTCTGGAGAAATCTTTTTGCTGCCAGTTGCCCCACGTTCAAGCCTATTCTCTTTGGCTTGACCCATAGCTGGGGATTTGGCTTTCAGTGCGCTAGTGAAACACAGCACCAAAGGCCAGGCAAGGACGTTGCGATCGGCAGCGTGAAAGAAAATCCTCTTTCTGAGTCAGCTCTCAACCTTTCCAGCAGTGCCAGCACTAGGACTGTTTCTCTTGCTGCCCTGGCTGCAGTCATTCTTTCTGAGCCCAAATATTTCCACTGTATATTTTGGGAAGAATAGGAACGTTCCACTCAGTCTTCCAAAATCTGAGTATCGTTCTTCATGGCCCTCCCTAAGAGTCAGCCCTGAACATTCTGCAGATTATTTTTATCCATCCTAACTTGTCATAGCACACCCAGTTTTGCAGCATTGTGTCCGTCCTCTGTGAGATGTCCCCAGAGATGTAATAGGGATGGTCCTTACCCCTGTAGTCCCTCCTGTCTCGGGATTAGATGGGGAAGAATCAATGCAATCTCATCATCCAGAAGCTGGGGCATACTGGAGCCTCCTGCAGCTCTTCTTTAACCACCTTCCTGAATCTTCTTACAATGACAACCAGGCTCTATGGAGGAATGGTATGGAGTCAGCACACAAATGAGGTTTTATCTGGAAAGCAGGACTGGATTCCCTGCCCCGCCAGTCAGATCCATTTAGTCTCTTCCCTATTTGGGCAAGACAGGACAACCTTTCTGTCCTTCTCTCCACTCCATCCCTTGGTTCACAGGTCAACATCATGGCCCACATAGACCTGAGAATTCAAGATTTGATTTCATCACAGCTCTAGACCATGAGTCCTGGGAGGAAACTGTGCTCTGCTTGCATAATCTGGTTCACAGAGCCAGAAAGAAAGAGAATGACAAATAGGTAGGATGGGATGTCCTTAGGGTGCAGAATGCTCTAATCAATACTCCAAACATCTTCTATGTTCCTTCAGTAAAGCTCTGGGTTCATAATTGAGGAGATTTTGACATGCAAGACCCTTGTTGTGGTTAAACCCCAGATGGCAACTAAGCCCCACCCAGCTTCTCACCCACTCCCCATGGTGGGATAGGGAAGAGAATTGGAATGGTAAGAACTCATGGGCTAAGATAGAGATGGTTTAATAGCTAAAGCACAGCCATGTGTGCAAACAAAACAAACCAAGGAATTAATTCCAATGGGTGGGAAAATGTTCAGCCATCTCCAGGTAAACAGGGCTCCATCATGTGTAACAGTGACTTGGGACGACAAACACTATCACTCTGAACGTTGCATCTGCTGTTTTCAGCACAAATCCAAAACATAGCCCCATAGCAGCTACCATGAAGAAAATTAACTCTACCCCAGCCAAAACCAGCACAGCATTTCTTGCAAAGAATCTTTGCCATGCCTAGAATTTCCTGTAACTTGCTTTGATTTACTTCACAAACCTCTTCAGCCCAGATGTTCAAAGATGCACAAGCCTTTGAGCCAAACAAGTGGCCATGAGGTGCTGATATTCCTTTGCCACAGGACTGGCAGCATGGACCAAGCTTACATGGGAACCACAGCTGCAGGATATGGACATCTGAAAACACTGATAGAACATAAGAAAAAGAAAACAGTTCAGATATATGCCCTCAGGGATAACATTTTGTTAAAGATTTTATATGTATATTAATGCTATTCCCTCCAATAAAGAACTTACTTAGGATTTGCTTAAACTGAAACCCCTTACCTGTTGCTTTGAACTACTTTATCTTCCTACACAGGGGTTTATTTTGTCGTCAGGCTAAATAAAGTCATGTAGTTAGAACAGTTTGGCACCTACTTGCACGTTTGCATCTGGGAAAAAAATATTTCTGACCACTCTCCCTCTTTCCCTGTGTGCAGTGAGTTTATAGAGCCAAAGCTACCCCTAGGGCTCTCTTCTCATACTTGCTCTTGGAGCAATCTATTTCCAAGCCACCAAGTGTCAGGATGGTTGGAGAGAGTGGAGCCTGACCAGCCATTCCTGGCCATAGTCTGCAAAAATCAAAGCACGACAAAGCGTTTAGGAGGACACTTAATTATGTTACAAGGTGTGAGGAACTTGGAACCATAATATTGAGACTTCTATAGAAAAGATTGTTGTGTCTCAAATTTTCCAATGTGGTGAGCTTATAAAAAGTAAGCTTTTTATTTTATAATGTTTTTATATTATAATTATATTTTAACTCTCACTTTTAAATACATAAAAAGCTGTAATGTTCTATAACCTTACTGAACTGGAAAATCTGAGGCATGCACATTTGGAGATGATGACAGTTTGATGCATGGATTTTTTTGGGTTGGTCAAATGCCCTTGTCAAAATTCCATAATTGCATCTTACCCATATGTAGGTTTTTACACTCAGTCCCATCAAAGTCTTATTCAAGACTTTAAAATAGAGTTTAACTTATTCACAGAAGTTGTGTTGGTCTTACTGAATTGATTCACCTAAGCTAACAGTAATAATAACAATAATAAATGATTCTTAACAACATTATTGTGTTATTTCTGATTGCTCCCCCTGGGATTCAGGCATGTTACAAAGGAAGCTGGTGTCACTCTGTTTTAAAGATAAAACACACCCATCTTACCAGTGGGGATGTTAATTAGACTTTGGACATCCATGTTTAATCTTCTTGCTTTTATCATTTTCCTACATGTGAAACGTTTAAAAAAATGTGGAAGCAAATTAGATAAACATCTGCTCCAAGCTAGATTCATCCATCCAGCCCATAATTCAGCATGTGGGAAGGTTTCAGTGGTGAGTGTGGCTATGGAAAGGGCAGACAAAAATAGCATAATCTTCCCAGGGAGTCAGGTCAGGCTGCTGGTGGGTGTTAATCAGTGTCTCCTCTCCTGCACTGCCTGCTTGAGGTGTGGTTCATCTTCATCACTTGCTTTAAGATGTTCCAAGCTGATTTTCCAGATCATTTCTCCCATCCAAGTAGGTTCCACTGTGGGGTTTGCCCTGGAGCAGTAAGACAATTAATGAAGACAGCTTCTTGTCTCTCTGATTCCAGTTCAGTGATGCATCAAGGCGGGTGGGCATGTGCAAGCCTTCAAAATGGGATGCCAAGCTGTAACATGCTCAGTGTAACCCTGGATGCTGCCAATGGAGGAGTTAATGTTTCCTTGCCATCCTACTGGGTGGTAACCCATACCAAAGTGTTTTCTGTGCAACCCTTTCCTATAATTACCTTAAAAGATACCACTCAGCATGGGGCTTCCCAGGGATGCTCCAGTGTCCCTAATTCATGGTACGGAAATGTTGTGCAGGTGAGCTTGTGAGCAGGAGCAGTGCTGTGATGACATTTAACTGAAAAAATGGGATGGCCTTTCCTGTGTAGGAAGCTCCCAGTGGATTTGAAATCTGAGAGGTACCTACCTTTGGCTAGTGCTTGCAGGGATGGAAAAACAGCCCCCTACGACTAGACTTCTGAAGCTCCAGCACTGGCTGGAGAATCAGGCCAGGTGGGATTTACTCCTTGCTCTTGCCAATGTGTAACCTGGCAGGGCTGATCCACTTGGACACAAATTCCTCCTCCTCTGGTGAAAGCAGGGAGCCAGGAGCTCTCCCAGCAGCTCTCAATGGCATGTGTTACCCCAGGGCGAGTTGCATTCCCTGCTGTGAAAAGCTGTAAATTACACACCAATAACTGCATGGAAATGGCTAGGCAAATATTTTGAAAGACGGAGAAACAGAGAAACATCGTAGAAACCACTGCTTTGTAAGTCATTTACAGATGGAAAAAGGTGAACCCAAAAGGTCTCCCTGGAAAATTATTTGCTGGACGTTATTCATCCTATCAGCATGGCTCCCACTCTTCTTCCTCCCCTTTATCTTCTTTCCTTTTTACACTTGCTATTCCAAGTCTGATGAAACCATAGTTTCCAAATTGATATTTTTTCCTTTCCAAATTTCTACTGTCAATAAATACTTCAAAGGTGCAGAGAACTCACATGCCAGCTTCTAGCCTAGAGCTTACTTTTACAGCTCTGTAATAAACCCCTTTTAAAAAAAATGTTTATAATGGGCATGACCGTGGTACTTGACTATTGCAGTGCTTTCTGTCACCCCCGTAATGTTAAGTGCCAATAAATCACCTGCACTCTCATAGTGTCCTGTATTTATTTACAAAGCTGTTAGAGGCGTATTTTTGGTTTTATGGACCCAGGGGAACAAAAGCAGGGGCTTTTTCTTCTGCGGATTTCTTGGGATTCTTTGGGGTTTTCTTTGCACAGGAGAGTAGATAAATGCCACCAAAACCTCCAGCTGGCCTCTTGTGCTTGAGGTATGTAATGCTGCTATTTTTGGAGGTGCTTCACAAAGGCTCAAGCCCAGTTCAGAGCTGAGGCAGTGCAGCAGTTGCTTGGCTGATGAAGCCATGTACATCACCTCACCTCCGCTTGGGGCTGAGCCTGCAGCCAAAAATAGGTTAGTGGGGAGGCACCAGCCTACACTGAGATGTGGGCCATGAATTAAAGGGGGCTCTTCTATTTGTGGGCACTGCTCAGAAGCATTCCAGATCCTGCTTATGGCAGAAGGGGATTTTTGGGCTCTGATTTCCTGGCCCACGTCAGGCTGGGCAGGGCACAGCGCTCACTTATTTCTCTTACGACCAACTTCTGATCCTGTTTGACATCTCAGGCTGTTTTACTGGGGCTTGTAGGGTCAACCGCCCCCGTTTTGCAAAGAGGATTTTTGCTATTTAGTTTATTGAGTATTCCCAAAATTTCACCCACTGTTAAGGATTAAAAACAGAAAACCATAAAATAAACCTAAATCTTGTTTCTTACATATTGTCATCTCTGCACTAGAAGTTTCTGAATACAACCCCCTTTAAGGAGAGGCATGAAGAAAAGCAGAATTTGAGCTTACAGTATGAACATGGACAGTCTTGGTTTGAAATAAATGCATTAAAACTAAACTGTTTTCTCAAAAAGAGTAAACATAGTAAGTTTTCCAACTGTGTCAATAACCCCAGGACAAAATGCATTTTCAGGCAGCAATGGATCATACAGGAAAACAAGGTTTAACTCTTGGTAATTAAAAGTCAATATTAGAAGTAAAAGGCCAATCAGCCCCAAAAGCCACCTGCCTCCTCCTAGAGAGTGTTTTGAAGATCCTTCCCACAAATTGTGTTAGGAGCTGCTGCCTCTGAGTGTATCACCTGGTTGGAATTTTTCACGGAGCTTGAATTTATTAGAAAACAGCCCCAGTCAAGCAGAACTGTGCAAATTAAATTGGATTTACATGACAAGGTGGAGCCCAAGCACAGCAACTAGGAAATGCCTGAGAACTAAAAGACAAACCAGAGGGGATCAGGGAGGAAGGCTGCTCTGTGTAAACAGTGTCTGAAAAAAAAAAAAAAAGGAAAAAATGTTTGACAAATAGCGCAATAAAATTAAAATTCCCGCTTCAGCTGCCCTGGGGGTTTCAAAAGGAGACACTGGGAGAGAGTGGAATATTAGAGGAAATAAACAGATTTCAGCATATAATAAGTGGGAGACTGGAATATTATTGTAGGATAAAGTGTTCTGGGATGAAGTGAGCTGACCCAGAACATGTTCCTCTTGTGAGGAGGGTGAAGACTTGATCTTCAACCCCAGTGAAACCTGAAGGACTCAGTCTATTGGCCTCAGTAAGCTCTGGGAGAAGCCTGACTTCCTAGTAGACATTAAGAGCTTCATATTTTCTCCTGTTTAAGAAATATGTTTGTCGGCTCGCACCACTGCCTATTATCATGGTTTCTTCATCAGTAATATGTAGGTTTCATCTGAATCTGTTAATAGAGAATTGCTTCCATATGCCAGATATTTCACTGGAGAGACCCTCCACTTTGGGAATGTCATTACTGCCCAAAATAATCTTCTGCAAGTCATAATGTAAACTCAAAGTTATTGCAATTTATTAGCCATCACAATTTGCCAGGAAAATGGAATCAAGAGCGTATCAGGGAAAGTAACTCAATTGCAAAATGAACATGCCCTCTACTGCAGTCTGAGCCCATTAATACTGACTTTTCAAATCCAAAGCATGATTTCCTCTTGTGCCTGTACAATAACGCTGTGCAGCATGTTTTCTCCTGAAGGGAGCAACAGGATTTTGTTGAATATATGGAAGGGAATTGGTTTTCTGGTTTATTACTTAAAGCTGATCCTTAGTGTCAACATTTATGATGAGTAAACCTCATGAAATAACATGGCCAAAGGCTTAATCTGGTGCCACCGTGATTTGCAGGGATAAATTGGAGAGGACATGACTGTGGCCACATGAGGGACCAATGAGGTTCCTTTGGCAGGAGTGCACAGTACTGCTCTTAAAAATGAAGGGATCTGCTCACAGAGATAGTGTGCTGCCATTGACAGAGCTTGGGAGAGGGCATGAGGAAATGTGGTGGAAAGAAAGTCATGAAAGAAGTGCTAAATGTGCCATTTCCTGCTGGAGTCCTTCGGCTTATGAGAAATCCTCCCTCTTGCATCCTACTGTTTGGAGTGTGGATTTGGGAGGTGAGAAATGGCTCTTTATTAGTAACACTTTGATTCCCCTGATCCCGGTGGGCTCGTGGCTGGGATTTCCTCCAGCTAAATGCTGATGTGAGCAGCTTCCAAGTCCATTTGTGTAGAAATATCAATGTGTAGCTGATCCAGCAACTGGCTACGTAGGGACAACTTGTCTCAGAGCCCTGACCCTGACATGACTCACACAGATGGTAATGCTGTATCCCTTCAGATGGAGCTAGTCTTTGAAGATGCCGAGGTCCTTCAGCATTGGCCAAAGATGTGCCCAGGATTGTTCCCAGCTAATGGGTGGCTTGGCTGGCTCTGGTGCACAGTGATGTTGGGCAACCCCATGAGCCTTAGACATTAGCCAGTCCCAGATGACACCATGGGAAACTTTAGAAGTTCCAGTATGTGGGTTCATGTCAGATGTCTGAGGCTAGTTGTGCAGCTGACTTGAGAGTTGTCAGCAGAGCTGTTAGGTTGGCTTTGTCTAAAATTCACCTGTCCATCCTGGTGCAAACAATAACCCCTTTGGCTGATGTAAACATATCTCTCTCTGAGGAGAGCCATAAAGCCCTTGTCCCTTCATGGCACTCATTTACCTGGCAAGGACACCCCTTCTGATGTGGTATTGGCATTTCTGAGTCACTTGCCTGGTGGAAAGCTGTAGTTATGGGTGAAAGGATCAGAGAGGAAGGACAGACCAAAAAGGTCTCAAATGGGGTTGTTTTTAGAGAAGCACAAGAGATGTCATTCCCTGAGAGCCTGGGCTGTCCTTTGGACTGGTGATGATGGATGTAAACTGGGTGTGGAATAGTGTGTTCCCCAATCATCATCATACCAAACGGAAACATAGCATAGCCTCACCCTATAAAGCCCACTCTGAGACATCAGTGGCTGAATTATTTTGGTAGGAGAATAAAAGTCTAAATACACTCCACTCCTTTAGAATTTGCTTGGTATATGTTATGCCCACCTGCCCTGTTTTTAATTTAGCACTGCAAGTGCTATAGTAGTGTCCAGGCCACCTTGGACAAGGGAGGAGCAGGTCAGAGGCTTAGCCTAGAGCAGACTGCATCCTTACAGCTTCTACATTGTGGTGGAGCGGCAGCTCACTTCTGTAGGACTTACATGTCATCCACAGGGGATAGGAGAGCCATCAAGGTTTGCTTCAGTGTGAAGTCAGGCTGGGTTTCAACAGATCTTTTGCTTCCCTTTTTTTCTTTTTCTTTTTCTTTTTTTTTTTTTTAACCTTCCTCCTAAAAAACAAGTGTAAAATTTTGTTCCACTCTCCTTGAATTTAATGGCAGGTTTTTTCCCATTAATTTCTGTGAGGTTGCAGGTATTTGTGTGTGTTTCCACCAGCTAGTGCCCAAGTGTAACTGCTGAGCTAGTCTGAAAAAAATGGCTTCTTAAGAGAAAAGAAAAATGGAGTTCTGCTGGAAAAGCTTTTGTTTAGCAGTGGCTGGAAAAGGTTGTTCTGGGACTGATTTAAAGAGCACTGGGTAATCTTATGCACATACCCTCAGGGCAGCCATAAGTTTAGTGATGAAAATGTCTGCATGCTTTACACAGCTCGACTCAGGGACTGGGAGAGAGACAGCATTTTTTCTACAACACACAGAGCCCCATGTGGACCGTGTCATTGCCGAGGGGACAGGAGATTCTCCAGTGGGAGCAAAGACAAGCCATGTGGGTACTTGAGGCAGGCAGAACAAAGCATCAGTGCAAACTGCAGTACTAACTCCATCCCAGTGACCCAGAGAGCTTCCTCATGGAGATGTAGTCCCTCCCCAGCCAGTGCCAGGGAGAACAACTTCCCCTCTGCACGTGCTTCTAATTTACATAATTTATTTACTAATTACAGCACAGAAGGAATGAGGGCTTGGAAGAGATGGTGGCTGCTTTTTTGTGATGTTGGTCCTTGATGTGGCTGCCTTCTTGTGCTGGAGTTTTGTGTGTGTGTGTGACATAAGTAGCCTTAAAAATACAAGGGATTGGGTGGGAGGAAAAAGAGAATGGAAACTCTAAATTTTTTACTAAGCTAGATACCATAATAATCCTGGCAATTAACTATGGAAGAGCTGCAGAGATGGATTTTTTTTCTGCCACACATTTGTTTTCAGTATAACTGAGAGAGGAGAGACCTTCCCACTTGCTGTGCAGCAGTCATGCCCAAGGGGGCTTGGTTATAACTAATTCCAGAACAGGGTGTCCCTTCTGGGGTCTCTGTGTGCTTTGCCCATAAAACTTGTCCCCCCCCTCCTGACTGACATTAAAAAACAGAAAATGCACTCCAAAGGCTTGTCTGGTGAATGGGGCTCTTTGTTCTGGAACACTGTCACCCAAGAGTGAGCCCTATGGGGAGATTTATAGCAAGATTCCAAGCTGCTAATGAAGGAAGGCTTCTTTGACTAGTCAGGTGGCGAAGCACTACAGCACAGCAGCCCAAGTTCAAGGAAGAGAAAGCTAAGGATGGCTGTGAGCCCACGGTTATGCGCATGAGAATTTGGGTATTGCTGTATTGTTCGTGCTGCTTGAAGCTGCTGCAGCGAAGGGAAGATGTTTTGCCAAAACTATAGGGTTTGGCCATGGGGTCCTGGGGTTTGGCCATTTCTGAAGCAACTTCTGGTTTTCTGGCGGCAGCTCTACTTTGCACTGGCTCATTGAGGTCCCTGAAGAGCCCTTGTGTCATTGAGGGCTGTTGGAATGCAGCACCATGTAGCTCTGCTCTCTTTGCTCTCATGGTCACAATCTACACAGTTTCTGCTTCTTTCATTCCTGAACCATCTGGATGTTTTGCTTTGTCCAAAGCTGCCTAAATGAAAGAAGGTGCATCCCTTGTGCTGGATTTTGATGTGAAGAGGGACCATTGATTCTGCAGAGTCTCCTGGAAGGAGGCAAAGCCTGGAAGCAGTAAAAGCAATAAAGGACAGCACTGAAGTTGAGATTAAGAGCCACCACAGGCAGGAGAGATAAAGCCAAGGGATTTAGTCAGGCTTCTCTGTTTAGTGCAACTAATCTAGTTATCCTTTGCAAGTAAGTCAGGCTGGGACCTCAGTTTGCTCTCCTGTTCTGTCAGTAAATAGCTACACTGGAGTAAGAATGGTTGTTATCTTTGTTGTAGAGATTGGGACTTGAGGCCAAGACGTACTGGCTGATTTATCAATGGAGAGAAAGCTTTGTCTTGCTTAAGATCAAGCAGAAAGGCTATAAAGCTGCTGGGATATGAGACTAAATTCCTGTTTCAGTCTAGTTCCAAACAGGCTTCACCCTCTGGAAGAGTTTTTTTACTTTTTGTTAATTCTCTATCATGCAGAAAGGCAGGTTTATGGCATATGTTCACCCTATAGTGCTTACAGTGCTAATGAATTTGAGCAGTTAATCAATTTAGTGTGAGTTCTTGTAACTTAAAAAAAATATATATCAAACCATCCAATTTCTGCTTACTTCTTGCAGAATGTTTTCTATCCTGTCAGTCTAAACACTGGGAAGTATTTTAAACAGATGTAGGCCATCAGTTTCTATAAACATTGTAATTGCTTGGCACCACCGATGCTTACATTGAAAGATGCAGATTTCCAGGATCTGCACAGACACCAGCCGCACTTTCTGAAACACAATTTACATCCCGTTAGAGGCCTGTAACTTTCGTCCTGTAAAACTCGCTGTAGCCTGGAGCCTGGCACCAAACAAGGGCTGTTATCCCTGCAGCTTTATACAGCTCCGTGCTGCAGGCTCAGCCATTTTAGCATCCTGGCTCGGCAGGGTTTGATAGGAGGATGTGGTTTGGATTCCACCCCAAAAGCTCTTTGTTCTCATTACTGTGCTGCAAACTAGATGCATCGTTACTGGCACCTCAAGTTGCTCAGGGATTTTCAGGAGAAAATAATGCAATGGGCCTTCCTGTGCCTGGTTCAGTCCACAACTTTCTATGAACTCATCCTTTGATCCGTGGCAGTGTTGAAACTGATGGCCACAGTGCCATCCCTGGGAAGGAGAGGAGGTGTGGTTCTCAGCTCACCCTCATGAAAATGATGAATTGAGCTGAAGTGGGGAGAGGGGTTGAAAGGAAAGGATGGATAATATTCATGTTAATAAATCTAGTGCAGCAATTAACATTGCCTTTAAAAATGTGTATTATCAGCACAAATGGAAATACAGACAAGAGCAGCAGCCAAGTGCTGCTCTGTGTTTATAACCAAACGTGATGGACTCAGCATTAGCTGTGGACTTCTGGCCAAGCCCATGGCTCTCCTCGACTGGGGTGAACAGCTCTCCCCAGTCCATCTTTCATCTTGAGGTCATCTGCAGCTTAGTTGTTTGTATTCCATATTTGCCTGCAACATGGTGGTCGGTGATTGCCCATGTCTTGGGTCCTTGTAGTATTTTTGTTGTTGATGATTCCTTCCATTAGCCCTTAACTGGGAAGGCTGAAATTGGACACCTTTGCACTGCAGACTAGTGGCAGTGAGTGGTCTGAAGGTGTAAAGCAATTCAGGGCTTTGCCCTGCATCATTCCTGTCTAAAGACAGCCCCATGTGCAGTCTCCTCCTGTTAAGAAATAGTAAGTGGCAACAAAAAATGAGACTTTGCTGATAGCATATGTGTAACTCACAGGCTCATTTCTTAATATACTTTGGCTCCAGCCTCTAGCTGAGAAGCCAGATTGCTAAAGCACCAGAAGTGTGGATAAATGTGCAGTCAGGGCATTGCGTAATTTTTACCTCAGTGTGACATACAGAGAAAGCTGTGAATATCACCACAGACCAAAGAAAGCAACTGCTGCTCTCCTCTCTGACTGTCTGAAACATGCATTTCGGGTCACTCTTCTGCCACTATCAATTTTGATCAGTTTGACGCTGGGAAAAGTATTGTCCAGATTTTGAAGCACAAAGGAAGCATTTCGCACTTGATGGAAACACAGAGGGTAGAGTACCAGGTAAGTATTCATCTCCAGAAGGTGATGAAGGTGATGACATCTCCAGGTGCCTACTTAAGGTGTCTAAGTTTGCTGCCTGGCTTAAACTTCTCAACAGCTCTACACAGGGAAGAAAGAAAGATTACTTTGTAGGGCTCTTCCCTGGACATGAGGTTCCAGGGAATAATTCCAGGACATAATTCCATCTCTAAGATGCTCACAGAAAGAAAGATCTCTACAGAGATTATAAAGAGATTGAAGGCAGATCAGCTACCTAATTTAGTTGCTTATATGATTAGAGTTGTCTGGGGCAAATGTTCATTTTCCTTTGCTCCCAGTGACAAAACGTTTCTAGGGCATCTGGTGAGCACCTCCATGGTGCAAGGAACAGGTCTTAGCAAAAATAAAAAAGGGGCCTTTTTTTCTCCAGGGTATTGAACTTTGCCCAGAAAGTTTTCAAGACTCTACAAGGAAACCTAAAGCTGGTGCAAAAGGTTGGAGTTTATGGAAGTGGTTTGTGGTTGTGGTCAAAAGAGTTTGCTCTTCCATCTGCGCACAAGGGTCTTATTCTAGGAATTTTTGCTCATGTCACTAGGAATTCAGCCCAAAATAGTCTCTCTGGGTCAGAGAAGAAGAAAGAGCATAGCTCAGGAGCCAGAAATGCACAAAACTTGGCCTGAGAGAGAGTTTTGCACTCTCTGAGCAGGGCATAATCTGATGTCAAGCTTTCCCCAAGAGTCATACTCCTAAATGGGAAAGAGCCCAAAATGATCACATGTTGAGTGCCTGTTCAAAGACAACTGGCTCTTACTGCCAAACTAACTGCTTGGGGAGGTCTGCTCTTGAAAAATTCACTGCTGCCCACATGCTGATCTTCCTCCGGAGAACAGGCATTTCTCAATCGTGGTTGGGCCAATAGCTCTTTCCAAACTCAGTGTTTGAGGAGTCATTGTCTCTGTCCTTATCTCCATCTGCGTCAGGGTCAGGAGCTCAGCAGCTGGTGCTCTGCTACTCAGCTGTCCCTTCCCTTTCAACCAAGGTGGGTGTCAGTAAACTTTTCTGAAGGCGTGGGAATTTCCTTGTGGTGGCTTCTGGCAGGAGGTCAACAGAGAAAAAGAAATCTGGCTTGAGTATGTCTGCTTTGACCACGAGTTGAACACACTTCTGGGTTTGAGATAACATAACAAACATGAACATGGGAGAAGTAGTATGTCCCTCCTGTTCTTTTACTGCACTTGATGGGGTTTAAAATATATATAATTTCCTCTCTCCGAATGAAGCAAACCTGGAATTTCTTATTGCAGAAGTTAAACTGAATTCTTGGTCAAACAAGTCCTCTAAAGAAAATGTGGTAGGGTTTCAGGCATCTACATGCTTACCATCATTTCAGTTTTTCTTAACTCAAGTGGTGTTTCTCAGCTTCTCAAGTGATGTTCACATGTCTAAAGATATGCAGGTTTTATCCTTTAGGCAGCAGGCAAAGGTAAATTCTGTAAACTGTAATTATTTGGTTCAGACAAGCACATCAATAGGCAGTGGCCCCTCCAGGGTAGACCTGAATTTCTTAGATTACTCAGATTTGGCTACAAAACTCTTCAGTGCTCCAGCAGAAGTCAGTGATCAGATCTTCTACTGGTATGTGAGAACCATCCAACCCAGTATCTCAACAGCTACATGAATATTTTAAAATTAAGAAAACAAGTTAATTCATCCATTCTAGCCTCTTTAGAAGGTAGTTTCATGGTTTCATGACCATGATTTGCCTATTTCTCCTAGTGAGAGTGGCCCACCAGCCAGTGCAGTGTTGCTCTCTCATTCCAGCATCGCCAGAACATGAGAAAGTCCACATCAAGAACTGGATGCCAAGACTGGCCTCTGCCAAACTGCTGGGTTCCAAACATCAGTAGCAGTTATTTAGGAAAGGCTTATTCCAAGATAAGGTTTAGAAATGCCTGCAGTGTTTCCACCCTGGTAGACAGGGACCAGAGCTCACTCTCAGCTGCTGATCTTCAGCACATTTTCCAGCTCCTTGGAAGCCAACTGTTGAGCCCTTCACAGTCTGCCTGGTTGGCAGCTGGCGAGGTTAGGTTTAAGTCTTTCTCAAATCATCAGCAGATCCCACTACCCACCCTTGTACAGCAAAACAACATATTTTCCCTGCTGCCAAAAATTTTTCCAATGGTGATGCAGAAATCAAGTTCTGGCAACAATCCCCTCTGGACTTTAATATTTCCACCTGCAAAGGGGGAAAGAAAACAAAGCAGCAGAAGTCACTATTTGTGAGGTTTTCAGGGTTGCAAAGTCACTTTCCTGATGCTGCAAGGCCCACACTTTGGGAAGAATAGCCTCTTTTCAGCCACTGACATTTTGTTGCAAGTGGATGGAGCAGTGGCAAAGCTCTTCTGTTCGGTGTAGGCTCTTGATCTATGACTCTTTCACTATTCCCAGTAACCCAAGATCTAACAAGGGCTCCTTTGACATCATTTGGGACTGAGCTGGAGCAGCGCTGGGCAAAGTCTTCCCCTTCAAATGGTAGGAGGAAAGGTGTTTATAGGAATGCCTGGGTGCTCGTGGGCATCTCCAGTCTGCAGGGAAGTCACTGAGCAGTCAAGTTAATTATTTTTAATGACCTGGGCGAAAGCTGATTGTGTTATTTTGTAACATATTAGTTTGGAAAGCAGTGAAGTTATTTGGCATCCTTCCCTGGCCATCACAGGGACCCCTTTGTGCTTTCCTTTTCCCCACTTTTCTCTCGTGTGTATAGCTGGCTCCCACATCTCCACTTGCTGACGCTGATTGATTGCATTAATATCACTCTAAATATTACATAATCTCTGCCTACAATGCTAGAAGGAACTGATGAGTTTTACTTTGCCAAGAGTTTTCAGGCTAGAAAATAATAATTAAAAAAAATCAAAAAAAAAAAAATCTTTCTTCTTTTTCTCCCCCATATTTTTTTTGCCATGTGCATTTTCCATTGGTCCTGTTTGCTGCAGCCCAAGACAAGGCTGTTTGTGGTTTCAATGGGACACTGAAAGAGAGGTGATCATGGCAGCAAGCTGTGCCTGGCCTCAGGAGAGGTGATGGGAAGAGGGGTTATTGAAGGATGTCGAAGATTGGGGTATTGAAGGACATGCTACTTTTCTTACAGAGAAAAGTGGGTTTCAGAAAACAGGGTTCAAGAGAGCTAAGGAGGATGTGGATGTGCAGGGAGGTCTATACCCCATCCTAGCACTGTGAGACAGTGGAAATACGGTCACTGGAGCATGGTACCCTGTTCTCTCCATTAGTGGCTGATTTTAAATCAGTGTACTGGTTATTTGAGTTCACCCCACTTAGGATTTAAAGACCCTGGTTTCACTTTACTGCAGACATCTCAGCTCTCCCAGGGTCGTTCTGAAACATGGGCTGGGGCGGGGCTGCTCTTCTGTGGGAAGGGAAGGAGGAAAGGCTCCCCTGCCCTCTGAGGAGCCCTGCAGGATGGTCCTTCTCACCCTGCGTAGGGAAGTTGGGAGGGGAGATGTGACTCCTCCCTCTCCAGCACTCGTCCAGGGTCATTTGACCTCAGACATGTAACACATCCTCCATCCTGACCCTCGTTCAGGCCGGTTCTGTTTCTTTTCTTTGCCTCCCTGCCGGAGACAAATCCATATCAGGTTTCATTTTGAAGCAAGCGCACTCTTCTCAGACTCCATAGAAAATCCATTTATCATATCAGCCTTACATTAGCCAAAGTATCAGAGATAAAAATTATCTTGGAAATCTAAACATAGATTCTAATCTAAGGTACAGCAGCATCTGTTTCCCATTACATTTTATTACTCGCAAGATTTGAGCGGCATTACTCCTGCGGTGAGATATTTCTGAAAGTGGAGGGCTGCGCTTCCCAGAACTGCGAGTCCCAGTGCTGATTGCTGCTCATCTCCCGGGGCTCATCTGCATGGGAATAGCTGATTACTCAGCGTGCAGCACTGGGAAGCGCGTGTCCTGCACACGGGCAGGCTCCCCGGGCAGCAGACTTGACTGAGATCAGGGCTGTGCTGACTTCAGCAGTATCAGCACTGTGGCTGGACTTCTTTCAGAGGGCTGCTCAGGGACATTTTTCAGAGGTATTTGCAATACCAGTCTGCCAGGCTTCACTGGTCCAAACCAGCTGGGGAGAAGCAGTGATGTGGATACATGGACACAAAACCATGACTTCAGGCTCCTTTTCTAGCAGAGCTCTTTCTGAGCTGTGCTTTGGGGATGATGAGCTCCACACATGGTCTTGCCAGAAGGGATTCAAACCTACTACTACTTCTCATTGCATGAGGGCAAATCCTGCACAATGTGGTGCGTGGTGCAGCTTTTGGCTAAGCCATGGGACTGGCCACTTGAACAGCATAATGCAGCCAGCCTTTCCTGTACCACGGGGAATGCCTTCAGGGCAGCCACATCTCAGGGACACCCCTGAGCCAGCTAGGGGCCCTGAAGGCGCTAACAGACCTTGATCTTGCCAATGTCTGTCAGGATCTGAACAGAGGGTACCAAAAAGACAGAGCCAGGCTCTTCTCAGTGGTGCCAAGCAATAGGACAAGAGGCAACAGGCAGAAACTGAGATATAGGGAGTTCCTCCTGAATAGGAGGAAGATCTTTTCTACTGTGCAGGTGACCATGCACTGGAACAGATTGTCCAGAGAGGCTGTGGAGTCACTCTCACTGGAGGTGTTCAAGGACCATCTGGACAGGACTCTGTGCAATGCAGTCTAGGACAACCCTGCTCGAGCAGGGAGTTTGAACCAAATGACGTACTGTAGTCCCTTCCAACCTGATCCACTCTGTGATTTCCCTGATCTGCCTCACCTAGGACTTTTGATGGTCCCCACTTGAGCTCAGCCTGAACTGCATTGCAGGATTTCCTGCCTTTTGCCCCGTTCCTGAGCTGCTGCTTGGTTTTTCCTGGATTTTCCTTTAGGGAGCAGCCCTGCTCTTGTGCTTCTCCCTGACACCAGCAAGCTTGCCGTTGTGTGCAATGCCTTGGGCACAGTGGAGGGAGGGGGTGTGCTCTGAACTCAGCTTTGCCCCGCCACTCAGAGACAAGTATGCAGCTCTGCAAACTACTGTTTGCCTCTTGAGACAAATTATGGCATACTGCAATAGTTGAGGAATAGCATAAGAGGAGTATGCAATGAATCATGATGCATATGCACATGAGGGGAAAAGTTCAACCTTCTGTTTGCCATTATCTGACTCTTGAAAGCTGAACTGCTCAATTCTTGCATTTTCTTAGCAGAGTTTATTTCTGTGGCATTTCCTAATTCTTTCTGTCTGTCTCAAGGCAGGGGAAAGAGAGTTTGTTCCATCTTCAGAACTTTGCATTTCTTCTGGCTTGCAAACAAAAATCAAATCAAAATTAAATAGGATAAGAAATATGTACCATGTAACTCTAGATCTCTGTATTTGCAGAGTTGAACTCCTTTCTTTGGCTTACCCAGCTGGGGCAGCTGTGGTGTGCCTGAGGCATTACGTGCTACTGCACATTCTGTTTGGAGTGAAGGTGGGTACAGGCATGGGGACTTTCGAAACTGTCTTGGCTGCAAGAGGACATGTACCCTGCAGTGATAGTGCAGGGGTGTTAAAAAAAATCATGTGTTTCTGTTAGAGTCAGAGTCACTGCATCAAATGAAATTGGTTTTTCCTGATAGAGACAGAGAAAGTGAAGAGAGGAAATAGTTCCTCCTCACCAACTAACTCAAAGTTGACTTCACCTCTCAAGGCACCTGTTTCTCCCCACTAATGACCAATAAATGACAAATCTCCTAAATTAAATCCTTCAGGGTGTATGACCGAGCTTTCCAGGGTAGGCTGAAACTCCCAAAAATTACTATTGCCAATACAGGAAAATTAGTCTTTAATTCAATTCATGGTCACTATGCATAAGTAGTCCCAAAGAATTGTGGTACCCAGGATGAGATACAAATCAAGGATTTGTTAGTCTCTGCTCAATACATCAGATTTTGTCAAACTTCCAAACTGTATGGAGGATATTTGTCCTTCCTCAGGCAAATGTTGAACATGCAAAGAGCAGGCCATCATCTCTTAATCATCTATGGGAACCCACATGGGAGAGGGTTTTTTTGCGGGGAAAAACAAAAGTATCTCCTTAATCTAGCGGAAAAATGAGATCCCAAAATAATGAGGAAACAGAAGCTAAACACATTTAGAGTGGTGACAAGACATGGGTTTTCAAGAATAACACTAATTACACATTGAAACCCATTAACTTGGTGACTGGAGGAGTCTACATTCCTTCCTTCCTTCCCTTCCCTGCCAAAACTCCTCTGGAGAGCTCAGGCTGAGCCGTGCAGGAGGTCAGCGCCGGGAGAGCTGCAACTCCTCCCCTCTGAGCTGGGAGGAGGAAGTGTGATTATGCCAAACACCACTGCACCAGCTCATGGTTATAAACTCTAGCTCAACGCACACTATGGGGTGTTAACCCTGAAGCCTAAGGATATCCATTCCTACTTGAGAAGTACTTCAAGCCCATTTCTTGGGCAACAACATGTGCTTTTGCTGGGATCGGGACCAGTAGGAGTAAAGTCGCCTCATTTCATCCTAGATCCCCTTCCTGTACCAGCTTACTCTACTCCCACAGCTTGCGTCAGTTGCTTTTGTTGCAGCTCTGTAGATAAGCACATGTATTTAAAACTACAACTTGGAATATGTAGCAATGAAAGTAACTAAAAGAGCCATTTCACTTGAGCCTGACCCGCCAAATTAACCAGACCAAAATAAAATGACATTTGCAGTGTTTACACCAAACTGATTTTTCTGGATATTGTCCCAGGGGAAAAAAAAAAAAAAGAAAGAAAACACTATCCCACCCCTCCCCTTAATTTCACTGCAATATTTGCCTTCTTATTGTGTGCTCAAACTGGCAGTGTAGTTACTAAGCCTAGAAAACTGTGCCATGTCTTATCTTTTTATTTAAAAAAACAACTTTGACTTTCTGAGCTGGCTGCATGCAGCAGGGAAAGGTCATTCTGGAGAACGGGGACCAAGGCTGAGCACTGTTTGGATACTAATGGACCACAAGCAGTTTGAGATCAGAGGAACTGGATAGGATTTTGCACAGTGTCTGATACAGCAGAGCCTAGACCTCAAAATGCTCCCAAAACACAGGGATGAGGATTGTCTGTATGGGTTAATCCTGCCTGTCTATGCACAGGAGGAAATACTGCAGTATTCTTCCTGTGTCCACCCCCTCGGGAGCCAGAGGAGAATTTAGGTCAAAGTACAGAGCACTGTATTACCGGTATTAGCACTTATTGACCACTTTGATTCTGTTAAGGGAAACCTGCAGCGAAGAATGAGAATGGAGTTGGCCTTTTCCACAAGTGCTTTAACAGCTGGTGGCCTGAGAGCTGTTTTGATGAAATAAATCACCCTCATGGAAAAGTCTCAAAAGCCACAGACTGTGGAAAGTTGACCCGATCTTTACTGGCAATATTTAGGGATGCTCTAAACAATGAGACAGTTGTCTTCCTATTACTTTCAATACTGTGCCTGGAAAAACATAATATCCCTGAAGCTTGCTTGCCCTGAAAAGTCTGGGATGCGTGGCGCTACTAAACCTGACTGCAGAATTCCTGGAGGGGCTTCTGCACTTGTAAAGAATTAGTATATCCAATAAATAGCAGGATTGCCTCAACCTCAGTTGGAGATGGCAAGACAGGCAAGGATGGAGGTTTTTTTCCCGGAGCCTGGCTTTTTCCAGCAAGCATCCTCCACAATCCTGCACCTGCTGTGAATTCCTGGGGCAAAAAAAAAAAAACCAACCAAAACCAGGAGTTGTTGCAATGCACAGCCTCTGTCATAAAACCTGTGAAAAGTAAATACACAGGCAGGGCTGATTGAGCCCCTCAGATCCCAGTGGAGTAGCTGCAAGGCATCAGCTCTCTTTGTGCCTGTGGCAGGATCTCCCCGTGAAACTCTCTGGCCTCTGGATGGCATTGCAGGGAGGCAAATCCAGTGTTTCCATCTGTTAGATCTATCTCAGATTATATCTTGAAGGAGATGCGCTGGGAAAAACATTTCCTGGGGCAGACAGAGGCTGTGTCTGCACAGGCTGGGGATAACAGCTGGACAGAGGCACCACATACGCAGGTCAGGAGCTGGCCCTGTGGCTGCCCTGGATCTCCCTTGGTCTCTGCTCAGACAGATGCAGCAAGTAAGCTGCTCCTCAAGCTCCCAGACCATGGAGACAGGGAGAAGGCATTGGAACTATTATTTCTAATCAAGCTGAGGTGGTTGAGAGGGTTTGGTTAAGTTTGTTTCTCCTGTTCTGGAGCCCCTGGAGCAAAGCGCTGTGAGGACTTTGCTGGGGTTTACAGCTGAAAGTAAGAGCTGAGGTGGCTGGCTTGAGAACAGGTCGCTGCAGATAATTTAGCTGATAACATGAGTTTCTTTTCACCTCTTCACCTTGACCGCCTCCTTTTCACCTCTAACTTAAACTGCTTCCTCCACAGCCTGTCTTTGGGAAAAACAAAACATACGGAGAAGAAACTAGGAAATAAGTGTAAATCAAAATTCATCTTGACAAGAAGAGATCTAATTTTCACTTACTGTTCTTGGGCAGGTCTTCAGTTCAGCCTGCAGGACTAGTTGTACTTTTGGAGGTGGAGAGTAAGGATAGGCAAAAGAAGTAATCCGGTCTAAGCTGCTGAGCTTGGAAATCCTTCTGCAGCAGTGAAAGGATGTTAAGGGCATAAAGAAAGGAGACCCTTCGTGTCTGGTTGTTGGTTCTGAGCTAGGCTTGACCTTTCCACAAATGCCTGTGTGCTGCAGAGGAGCTTAATGCTGTTATTAGTAGTGAAGAAGTAAAATAGAAGCAATCTGCCAAATTCTACCTAATGAGGTATTTAACTGGCTGTTTGTGGACTTGGAAATGGTAGTTTAAATACTGCAGAAGATGTCAAACCAAAGAGAAGGTGCATGGATGGCTGGTTGGGCTCCTCTTTTCTAGGCAGACTGTCACAGAGCTTTTTGGGTTACCCTGGATGAAGCACCCTCTGTGGTACTTTCCTGCTGCTGTTCCCATCAGTGCTTTTCGTAAAGCTCTGAGGAGTGAGAGCCACCAGTCTCCTTGCTCAACTACTTGCTTCTTCTCCTAAAAGGAAAGCCTAATGACCTCCCAGACACTCACTGGCACCTTTTCATAATCAGCAGAACAGAGAATTCTGTATAGATTTTCTTTCCCTACCCTGTTGTTTCTCCTGTTTACACTGATGTCCCATTTACACCTTTTAATGACACAAAGTATTAATCTATCATGTTTATACAACAGCTTTAGGCCATGGTCCCTTTGTTGTGGGTAAAGCAGAGAGCCTTTACTGAGATTCATTCCACTTTATCGAGCAGAAGAATGAAAATAAGTTATTACAGTCAGAAAGTCCTGTTTACAGGGGGAAAAAACCAGATCAAGAACAGCACGTAATGCAGTAACTGTGGGCTATGGGAGAAAAGATGTAATTGTTGTCCGTGCTAAACACAAATCTAAACAGGATCACAAGTAATTAGCTATTTAATAGGTGACTAAAGTAAATACTGCAATTAAAAAGCCTATTAAAAATAATATTAAAGAAAGAAACCTCACAAGAAATGGAGCTTTGTCCCGGACTGCCAGTCAACAAAATCAACAAACCATTAAGAAAAAAATGTCCATGCATGCCCAAATCAGTAAAACACATAGTAATTACTTGGCACATATTATCTTCAAAGTCCTCTGCGTGTGCTAAGTAATTAATCCTCCCAACACCTCGGTGCGGTATGTGCAGCAGGCACTGGTAAAAAGCAAGTTTGTATTGCAGCCAGGTACAAATACCTTGTTGTGGGGCTCATTCTTGATAGAGGAAATGCCACCCTAAAGTCAATAACAAGGAGTGGAGGTGGTTATCTCTTCAATGGCACTCATTGTAAGCCATGGCTGCTTTTGTTTGGGGGAAGGGGGGGAACTAAGACACGAAGGATCTGGTCGAGGCTGCAGGTCACCACATTCTGTGATGACCAAAGCAGCTTCAGAGAAACCCCGTGAGCCTCTTGTCTTCATACCTCTGTCTGAACACCAGGTGTAACCTGGGGTCAGGTTAATCTGCCAGACCTGAAAACACTGTCCAACACCAGCTTTGAGTCAGCTGAGTTGAAGTTAATGACTTTAAGTTTAATTAGTTGTTTCGAGGCGGAAGGAAAAGGGAGCTCCCCCTTCCCCTCTGTGGTGAACAAGCTTCACCAGCAGCTGGGGGAGAGTTGGTAGGACATAGATGCTGTGACTTCATGTGCCTGTGGTGTTTTGAGCCCACTTTTGTGGTCTCTGCCAAACAGAAGACAGTTTTCTTCTCTGATCCTTTTGTCTGTTGCTCTGTGTGATGACTTTTTGCCACAAAAACAAAAGGTGGGCAAAAGATAAACAAAAGCAATCGATCAGAATGGAGTAACACATGGAGGAAGGAGAAATGAGAATGCAGTGGTGGAGCACAGAAAACTCTCATTAACATCAAGCCATGTCATAAAAACACATCCAAGCCTGAGCTCTGGAAGTGCCAACAGAAATAAAATACCTTACACAGAGAAATCAAAGATGGTACCATCAGATCCACCCGTCTCCTGTTAAATGCAGCAAAGGGCTGTGTGGAGCTTGGCAGGTGCCACATGGAGCAAACCTTCCCACCTAGGAATGACTAATCCCACCCTGGCTCCTGTTAAGAGACATTTTGCAGCAGTGGTTAATTGGGCTGAGCAAAATAAACTTTCCCACAAAGAAGGCTGAGCTACAAATGGAAAATTACCCGTGCTGAGATTAATTCTGGTGTGGGAAGGAAAGTGCTTCGCCAAATGAAAGGGAATGTTGAATGAAGGACTTGGTTTCCCTTTGATCAGAGGGGCACCTGTGCAGCAAGCAGGAAAATGGGGGTTTATGGATGGAGGAAAACAGAGGTTTATGGATATGCAGCTGGCAGAGAAGAGCATTTTCACCAAAATTGATGTTTTTGTAGTTCTAGTTGCAGGTGTGCTGGTGTGTATGAGGAAGGTGAACATTGCTGTTGATCTGGTACAGGTCAGCAGGGTTTGAATGACAGCAAAATGTGGTTCCTCTCATTGGGAAGTTGTTGACCTTCATGAGCTGGACTCCAGTGCTGCAGCCAAGGTGCTGCTGAGTGACCCCTCTGCCACCTCTGGGCACAGCCCATGGGTTATCTCCTCTTACAGCTACAAATGCCTACAAAATAACTGTCTGAAACAGCTATTATCTTTTCCTTGCTTCAGACTCTTCCATAATCCTAATTCCTCAGAGTAGGATTTGGGACCCTGCTGTTTACATTACTTTTCTTTTCGTTCTAAAGTGACATCTTGTATGGACCAGAATGTTTCTCTCTCTTCACCTCCTCCCTACAGTATTGAAGGAAGGTGCTTTTTCCCTTTTTAATTTTTCCTTTTTTTTTTCTCCCCCCCCCCTTTTCTTTTTTCCCCTTTTCTATTTTTTCTCTTTTTCTGTTTTCTCTTCCCCAGCTCCACCCCCCTACTTTTTCCCTTTCTCTATATCCTTTTTCCTTTCCTCCAGGTTTCCTTGCTTCTCAGCTCTCAGATGAGCCCCAAGCCTGTCTCAATCCTCCAGCTTGCTTTTGCTCAGTCTCCAGGCCTCTTGGTCAGGGAAAATTATGTTCTTTAGAATGAATCCCCATGAATAGGAACTCATCAGTGTTAATAGCCTGGTCATTTCTCTGTGGATCTTCCATTTGTTTAGGAATTAAAATGAAAACAAAGAAGGCAGAGTTTAGAATCTCAAATGGGTTTAGTAACACGTGAAACATTTCCCAAACCATCATGTCTTGGAGGCATAAGTCATGGAGTGTTTTTCATGTGTGCACAAGTCCTATCTTAAATCCAGAGTAAACTGCCAAGTTAATTCCCCATAGGACATGCTCCGTGACGTACATCAGCTGGGTCATCAGCATAGTCCATCCCTGCGAAACAACACCTAAACACACACTGAGGCTTAAACCAGGGGCTTTAGCATGTGCTTTGAGATTATATGCTATCCTGATTTATAAATGCTTCCCACAACTCTGATTAGAACCATGGAATGAGGCAGGTCTCTATCCTAGGATATATTGACCTCTCTATTTGGAGGTTTCCAGGGAATGTCACCTTCCCAATTCTCTCCTTTGTGCAATTAGGATTTCAGGCTTGGATGGAAGTGGTGCGTGTTTGCCTGAAGTGACTCTTCTTTGAAGCTTTATCTGACAGCACCATGTGGAAAAACTCCCATTAACACTGAACAAAGTTACTCTGTTACTCCAGCAAATATTTAACTAACATCAAATACCTGCTTATTTCTGTTCTTCCCAAATAATTCAGTTTGGAGAGGATTTCATTATGTTATTATTCAGTGTCTCTTTTTCATGAGAATGAAGTCTTTGCCTAAAACATAGAAAACCAAAACTATGCAGAAGAGGGGCACTTGGGATCCATCCTTTCCAGGAGCTGCTGGATGCCCACTGGCAGCCCAAACCCCAGGATGCCATGGAGAAAAGGGCATCCAAAATCAATCATGGACATCAGCAACTAACTTGTGCTGCTTAGCATTTTTCAGAGCAAATGTCCCAAGCAGAAGACTGTCTCTTCTGCCTTGAAAGCAGTGGGCAGCAGCATTCCCAGCCTCTGCACGTGACTTTCCCCTGTTTATTCCACAGTGTTTCTGGGATCAGACCCTCTGCCATCCGTCATCCATTCAGAGATACAGATTTCACTAATGGCCACAGTGTAAATATTTACAGTAAACAGTTTTAACAGCTGACTTTTAGTAGCCACTGTGCATATAGAATTGCATAAACAGGAAGGACAATTATAGGGATGGAAAAACTGGCACAGGAAGGAAGGAGAAGTAAAAACTAAAATGCTGAATCTCTACAGTATTAATTAACAAAAAAGTTTATTAGCAATGACCCCTCTCTTCTGAAAACCCACAATACAGGCAAACACATAGAATTGTTTGGCCCTACAAAATAATATATAATGCTGGAATTCACATGATGTTACCTTTTTGACCCAAATTATTAGCCAGGATATGGGGTCTCATGGATTGTTTCCACTAGAAGTAGAAATTAATGATCGTCTCAAGTATTTCTTTAACACAATCCTGTTTATTTCAAAGCCTGGGCAAAATCCTTGTTCCCTGAACTCATTAGAAATTAAATAGCAGGAGGCAGTTTCCTTGGGCAGTGGTCCAAATGCCCTTTTCCAGCCAGCACTCAACCCAAAAAGCTCACTTCATCAGTCTCATTTCAAGGTCATGCTTCATGTGCTTCTTCAGTTATCCTTGACTTTTCAGCTGCCTTCTCGCTACTGTGATATTTCTCATGATGTTTTTACTACCTATTTCAACCCTTTTCCCCCACTTCCTTTCCTTTCCCACTTTTCTCCCCTCCCCCAACTCTGAAAAAAACCCCTGCATGAATTCCTTTGCTCCCTTAAAAGAAATTCAAATGTTTAGCCCTTTGCACCTGGTTAACTCATGCTATATGCTTTAGGCAGTGGATCCCACTGGTTTAGACACTAATTCTCCCCCCACCACTCAAAAATAGCTATTTCTTCTGCTTATTATTATCAGTAAGTGGCTATTTGGCATCCCCCTCCCACCTGACAGTGACTTTGTATCTTCAGCCATTGTCTCTTGACCTTGTCAGATGATTGTGATTTTATCTTTTTTTCTTTATTCTTGTATCCTCAAGAATCTTCCCAAGGGAAAGCCAGAATTTGTTCTGGTCTTTTAGCCAGGCTTTGCCCCTGAATGGGGTTTTGTTTTTACTTTCCACTTGAGCTGGTAAATCCCTGTCACCATGTAACACACAAAACGATGACAAATTCCTGTGTGCTCTTTGTACCTACACAGGCACACACTTTGGACCTCGGCAAGAAGATANCCAGACTAACTCTTCCTTTCCATGTGTTTGTTTAACTAATCGGCACTAAGGCCACCTGCTCTTCGAAAGGCAGCAGCAGCATAAGGCACTAACAAAATAATTCAATATTTCAGTGGGAATCTATGTTTTGGGGCATAGCAGCAGAGTATTTACAAGGCTAATTTCAGCTATTCAAAGCATTTCAACAGGTTTTTAAAGGGGTGACCTATGAACTAGAACCAAGCCAGGCTTGAGCTTGAGTTTATACATTCCGAGTGCCAAGAGTGCTCAGATACACACTCTGTATTCCCTTGCTTGGATCTGTTTTATCCTGCAGAAGGAGGAAGGTTATTTGACTTGGAGCTGGGCAGATGTCTGACAAAATAATGTGAGCAAATGAAGACAGATGAAAAGTGGGGACACAGAGGGAGAGAAAAGTGAATTTCTTTTCCTCTTGTGGAAAATCCAAACAGTCCAATACCTGCTGCAGTCCAGGTGGCTTTCATTTCGCTCGTTTAACTAACTGGGGAGACCAGGATTTTAATTTTATTTCATTTATTTTTTTTTACAATTTTCTTGAAGCTTTTCTTTTCATCTGTATTTTGATTTTTTTTTTGGCACCACATATTTTCCTTTTATATGGAAAAGAATCAGTAAGCCATCACCTCCACTTCCTAAGTCACTTTTCACACTGATTTTTATTTTTTTTTTAATTAAATGGATTTTTAAAAACCTGCTGTAGCCTTAAAAAATGCTAAACAACCACAACAACAAAGTAGTATAAGAATTAAGAATTCTTCTAATAACTCTGTGAGAAAGATGTAGCCTGTGGTGACTGACTAGAGGAAAATCCTTGTGGGTCCCTCCAGATCTTTTTGGAGGACCATCACAGGTGAATCATGGCAACAGAGGGAAATAAGTATTTCTTTTTTCAGGACCATGTTTTACTGGGAAGGCAGGCACCCAGCCCCACAGCCCAGTTTGATGTTGGTTTGCCCTGTAACCCCCTTCTGCCTCATGGTCAACCTCGGGTGATAAGTGACTTTGGGCTATTTTGTCAGCTCTCTGCACCAGCCTTATACACCTGTACATAAGGAGAGGGCAGTGGGACCACAATTCTCTGATTTCCTTGGAAAAAATGTTTATACAATAGATGCCACATAAGATCTGTACAAAGCACTCCGGTCTGATGGACTTCACTATTTCCTAGTAATCAGATTCTTTATCCTAGGAAGGGATGGATGTCTTCAGCTCTGTTGGGTTCATATTCAATGGGAGACCCAAGCACACACAACCACAAACCTTAATCTTCAATTAATGATCAGGTCATTAAATAATTTCAGTCCATGCTGCCAAGGAAAACACCACAAAGATTGTGTTATCATAAACTGATTAACAAACTGTGAAAGAGAGACTTTTCCTGACACAAAGATGGAAATACCTGAAGAGAACAGGAGGGGTAATGTAATTATGAAGAATTTGAAGCTACAACATATACAGAGGAATATACCCCCTGAATCAGTAGCGCTCTTAAATATAGGTAATTTTAAACTCACAAAATGCACCCATTAAATCACACACGCTAACTGTGTACTTAAAATTAGGCCTATGTGTGAGTCCCTCGCTGAACTTGAGGCCAGGTGAGGCGCAGGTGTGAATGCTGTTCTCCACAAATTAGGTCCCAAATTGTTTTAACTTGCCTTTAACAAGTCTAACATACTTTGCGTTATTCTTGTCATTGTTATTGGTGTTTTACTTCTCTGTTATTATCATTCACAATATTAATAATGCGATTCCTGGTCACATCTTGAGGCTTTAAGAAAGACAAAGAGCACTGGTAGAGGCTGGTAGATCTCTCGTGTTGTTATTATCCACATTTGATATTAAAATATACCCTTGATACAAAGGAATGGTCAAATCCCAGGGCTTACATGAACATCCACACCTCCCCAAAGATCATGGCTCACTAACACAGTTTTCCAGAGATCTCCAGCACGCACTTATTCACATGTATGTAACCTTCCTGGTATGCATCCAAAGAGAAATTTAGCAAGCTGCTCATTTGCTTTACAGCTGGTTAATGATGTTAATTGTGCTGCGCCTGCTCACTCAGAGGGCTTATTTAAATCAGTTGACCAAATTGATGCAAAGAAATGGAGGGGCTGGATCTGCAGCTGATGTTAGTCCACTGATGCTGGCCGAGCATCTCCTAGAGAGCCTCTCTCTTCCCTGGGAGCAACATCCTACACTTTTGCAGTGATACTGCATAAGCTGAGGATTTGGGGGAAATAATTTGAAGAAAAGGTACTGTTGTGCTTCAGAGTGCTCTTGTAGTCCTCTCTGACTCTGTCCTTCTCAGACAGGCAGCCCTCCATCCATCCTTCACACTCCGTTGGTTCTGGAAGCAGTGCTCCTACAAGCTGGACTGGGAGCAGCTGCTTACAGCCGCTTCCCAGGGCACTGCTGGCTTAAACAACCTCCTCCTCACAGTGCTACTCACCTTGTCCCGAACAACAGCCCTTCAAATGTCTGAAAGGGTGGTCAGGCATTGGAATAAGCTGCCCGGGAAAGTGGTGGAATCAGCATCCCTGGAAGTGTTCAAAAAGCATTTAGATGTGGCATTTGGGGACAGGGTTAGCGATGAGGTTAACGGTTGGACTTGATGATCTTAGAAGTTTTTTCCAACCTTAATGATTCTGGGATTCTTTGAGGTGGGAATGTGACCCAACAGCTGTCCCCAGCCCCTCACACAAGGGACAGTGAGCAGAAAGAAGGCAGGAGGCATGTGTTTTGGTGGTTTTGGTTTTTTTATTTTAATTATTCTTTAGAACTTTGTCATGTTCTTTTGTAGCCTGAGAAATGGATACAAAAAGATTCATGCCTAAATCCAGCTAAAATAAGCAGAGCTGGTATTTCACCATGGTATATCAAGTAGAACAGGGAAAAAAAAAGAAATAAAGAAAAAAAGTGGTGAGATGTGTAACAAGGAAGCAAATTCCTGCCTTGATAACTAATATACAAGGATGAGGCCAGAAATATCACATCAGAAGATGGAAGAGGGATATACCTTTGGAACAGAATTGAATCAGGTAACCTGTTGCTGTCTCAGTGAAAGGAAACCTGCTATTCCCTAAAGGCGTGATTGGGTTTGAGACATTCCTTTTTCTTTTCGTACAAGGGTTCCCTTCATTTCTTCCTTTCCTTAAAAAAAAAAAAAAGAAGGATATCCTCTCTCTTTTCTTAGGAGCACTAATGGCTGTCCCAGCACTGCAGCTCTGTTGCACTCCCCACCTCAAGTGGCAGCCTCAAGGTCTCTAGAGGGTAACCAGAATGAACCATATCATCTGGATAGAAAACCACTAGCCATTTAATAAATACCTTGGCTTCTTGTGATTTTATCAATAATTTTGTTCACAAAGACCAACTGGCAATAGAAAGATACTTTTCTATTTCTGCTCCAACGCTCCGATAAAGTCAATGACAATATTCCTGTTTATTTTAATGGGGATTGGCTTAGATGCCATCCATATGGATATTTTATCCTCTCTTTGTAAAGATTGCAGGAAAAGAAAACTGTTCAATTTGTCTAGTTGCTCTTTAACAAATGGTTTTAGTGTTTTTAAAATTCTGCCTTTGGGATGTTCATGCATCACTGAACACCGTTCAAATAGAATTTGACATTGGTATTCACAGCAATCCTAAGAAAACTGACTTTCTTTATAAGAAAGAAAAAAACCTAACCTTAAAGGAACATTAAACACATAAATAACATGAAGCATGCCTGTTTCCACAATAATTTCAATGATTCATTTATTTGTTTTTAGTCCAGAGCTTTTAAGATAAAGATTCATCATATGAATTATTTTTTAGGTAATGCACACTATGAACATTTTATTTCACCCCTCCCTCAAGATCCTTTTCGTGGGTTTTTTTTTTTCTCCTGCGGAAGGCAAGATTTTTCCAAACTTTTTGTGAAAAAGGAATGATGACGGGAAGTTCTCTAATCTCTTGCCATTTACAAGTGAGTCCACGTGGAGCTTTTGGATGGAAAGTTGCAGCAGAAGGTTCCAAGAGCTGCAGGGCTCTCTAGCTCCGAGCTGGGCTGAGTGTATGGAGATGTATCCCAGGCAGCAAAATCCAGCTTTCCAGAGTAAGCTCATTTTAAAGACATGTAGATGTGGCACTTGGGGACATGGTTTAGTGCTGGACTTGGCAGTGGTGGATTAATGCTTGGACTCAATGATCTCAAAGGTCTTTTCCAAACTAAATGATGCTCTGATTCTATGATTCTATTTTTTTCCCTCTCATCCTTGCCCTTTAATGAGCCGTGGCAACTTTTCCTTGCCTGCACATTCCTTACTACCTATGTAGCCAGATCTCTCTGCGAGAGATAGAGAAGGATTTGGCTGCTGTAGGACTGTCGCAGGATCAGGGTGGCTCATTCTGGTCTGACCCTGGGGACCATGCTCTGATTTTCCCTTTTCCCATATTCAGAGGTGTTTGTTTGGAGGGAGTGTGAAATTTGCATTTCAGCAGCCCAGACTTTAGTCACCGGATTAACTCCTCTTGCTCCTCCCTTTAAGAGAAGCTATATCATCTGGACAGGGGCTTAGGGGTGAGGAATTAGTATCCATGCCTTCTGATGATTTAACAGGGTGGTTTATTCCATTAATATATTTTATTATATATATATAAAATACATTTCTTTATATTCATTTTATATATATATTCCATTAATATTCCATTAATATGTTTTGAGGCATGACCCTTGGGAGTCAATGGGAATGTTTCCAGTTGGTTTCTATTAACTAAAAAAGCTTGTACTGCATCCTTATTTCAGTTATATTTGTGGTATATTGTTCTTTGTCACTTGTAGAACAGGCAGTCTCCTCTCTCAGGGCTAAGACCAAGCCCTGGAGGGATCAACTCTACCTCTAACAGTTACTCTGTTTAGACAGTACAGGGTCAAGAAACCCCTTCATAACTGCTAACGTTCCCTCACCAAAAGCAACAAGAAACATGGTTAAAAAACTACTTTCAAATATATATATAAAATAAGAGATATATTAGATACCTCAGGAGGAACACCAGCCACAGGCTTGTGCTTATGATGATCTTCTCCATCTTCCACATGCTTCCTGCAAAGAGAAGTTGTTTCAGATCTCATGCTCCAAATTTCCAGCTCTGTGGTGGTCACAGCTCCCCTCACTGCTTCTCGTGTGTTGTTTTTCTGTTTGTTGTTTTGTTTGTTTGTTGGTTGGGGGTTTTTTAAAATTTTTTTAAACTTTTGAGGACTGGAGCTCCTTTATCAATATGGCAAATGTGTCTTTTATAGTCTATACACCACTGAGGAGACATAAAAAAGGTCAGTTGTGTTCAGGTCTCAGATTTGCTGTAACAAAAATGATACAGAGGCAAAAGTGAATATTGAATATCAAATACGGACTCTCTTCTAGAATATTTTGAGCATTTTTGCTTTGGAGCAAATACTCCACTTGGGCTAAAATGTGAAAGGCTTGCAGAAGATTTTTTTCCACAGAGAGGGTTGCTGCTGTGTGGAAATATTGTCTATTATGCCACATAGTAAAGCACATTTTTTTCCTCTTTTGCAAAAAAGTGGTCACAAGCCAGCTTTCTTATTTATCCAACTTATATCATTCCCCAGGGAAAATACTGCAGATTTAGTAATATCTTTAAAAAAAAAGATTGCCAATACAGATGCAATTGTTTCCCGCAAAGGCACAGTAAGGAGACAACATTCAGTGCTTCCAAAAGGCAAAACAAAGCTGGATGTAAAGTAATTCTGAGAGGAATCTGTGGTATGTAACAAGGAATGAGTCTATGCCTGCTGAAAGGATAGATCGTTTAAGTTCAATGAGACTTATTTCTCTAGAAGTTAGGTATCCTGTGTCACATAACTCAGGATGCCCCATGGGAGCAGCTGTAGGTGGGGAATGGACTCTTGGGTGATGTGTTTATGCACAGGCTCAACGGGAATCAAAGCTTTTCGAAGTGGATAGTTGTTTGCGTGCTTAAGACATCATCTAGAGTTGCCCAGCTGGGCTGGTGGGACACTCTATGTACAGCCAAGAAAACACGGATTGAATACTGGGACACTAACCCATAAACAAAAGAGGGATCCAGGAGTCCTGTGCATAGGACTTGGCAACTTCAGCTCTTTGATGATAACAAAAGAGGGACAACTCTGATCCTAGCTCAGTTACAGATTTAACCACACCTCCACATTCCCAACCCGGCAATGTTCTGGCTAAATTGTATTAATTTTAGTATAAACAGGACGTGTTTCATATTTATGCATGACTCTGGCTGAGGTTGCTGTCCTGAACCCAGGCCATGACAGATGAACATCTCCGCTTTAGCCTTGTTTTTGTTTTGCTGGTTCTGCTTACAGCAAACAGCCGTGTCTGAGAAGCCTGGGGTCCGTGGGATCAACTGTTTAATCAGCTGTAGCAAGAATGTAATTGTCTTTGTTGTTAACCACTCAGCTATGAAAAGCGTGAATAGTATATGTACATTTGGAAGCACTACACGAGTGGTTTTGTCCCTGCTTTGCTCCCTCCTACTGGTCAAATGCTCAAAATAAGTTAAATATTTTGGAAGTCAAGCATTTTGCTGTTTTCTCTCCAAAGTCACTGTTTTCAGTTCAAACAGATAATTGCATCTGTAATGGAGAGTTGTTTTCCTCACTTGGCTCTGTTAACATCATAAAACACCTGCTAGGGCTGAGTTGCTTTTGCCTCTGAAATGTTTGTTTCTCACCACTCTTTCAGTAATACAAATATACCACAGTAACTACAAAAGTTTTGCTTTAAATTTTTTGAAAAACTACCCTTCTTGGCAGTAAAAAGCATATATTCACTTCTGCTAAGTTTTGTTGGAATTTTTTTTATCTTTTCCTTAGACCATAAACATTTTTTCAAGCTTGCAAGATAAAAGAAAAAGTCCAGCAGAAAAAAATCTAATGTAACTGTTAAGGTGCCAGAAATGCAAGTCGCCTGTTGCCATTGTTTTGGTATACAGGGGATGTAGGATAAGCAGGTGATTCGCCCTCGCAGGGCAGCAGTTTTGGAACCCTGAAAAAGGAAGACTGGATTGCCCCTCTCTGCCCAAACAACAGCTGGCTCTCAGCGGGCTCTTTCTGCATTTTAGGGATGCCCAGCACACAGCTCACTGCCCACACTGAGCTGGGGGACTGGGAAAGGACACTAGTGTCCACCCAGGGCCATGTTACCCTGGGTGTGGGTATTCCATAAACCACATGGGAGCAAATTCTGGTCCTGGGTACTCCTGGGCACTGCAGCTGGGCTTAAGTGAGCTGTAAACTGGCTCATGTGAGCGATTGCTTCACTCTGTTGAGGGGCTGGATGTTGCAAGACCACTCAAGGTTTCAATTGTTTTCCTAGACGCTGGAATGTGTCTCTGGTCCGGGCGTTGACTCATTTCTCCCAGGAAGGAGTGGCTTCTGGCTCTGGATGTCCGGAGCAGCTCCTGCACACCCGGGAGGAGCAGGGTGCAGGGGCAGCCTGTGGGTACACGCCCTCTCTGGCACACAGAAATCGGGTGTTGCAATGCTCACATGTAGATTGCCAGGTTTTTAATGGAAAGTTAATGGATGGCTGACCTCAAAACCCTGGGAGCTACCTAAAGGGTTACATCACTCTACCACCCACAGGCATTTCTTGTGAACTTTTCCCGACTTCACCCAAACATCTCAGCTGTCATCTCCTCTGGATTTGGACAGGCAGGAGCATTTGGGTTTGGTTTTAACGCCCTAGGAAAGACATTTTTAAGGTGCTGCTGAATGTGAAGACAGGAGAGGTATCTGAGGACGCCAAGCGTGGCAGAGATGCACTTGAGCACCCTGTTCCTGAACTGAGCCCTGACTATGTTAGTGTTGATGTCAAGGAGCTGTTGATATTGAGGACCTGTTGGGTCTCTCTTGACTCTTCCTTGAAAGTAGTCAAAGAGAAGCAAACCAGAGGATACTTCAAAATTTTCAGTTTTCAGTATCATCATCCCTGTGTTACAATTTTGAAACATCAGCCCAAGAAGTGAAGAGTCCCTGTTTTCTGTCTTATCCCCAGCAGCCCACTTCTGAACTCTCAGCTCCAATTTGAAGGGAAAAAAAATGAAAAAACCAGAACTGATAAACATCTTGCCACATTGCCTAACTCCTGCTCTCAGCACATTTTCCATGCTCCCAAAACAGACAGGTTTTTCATTTTGACTTTATAGTTATGTCTCACTCTTTGGAGTGACAGCTCTATCACAAAACTCTCTACAACTCTATCACAAAACTCTCTATCTCTTATTTTCTAAAGCTACAGCTGTTTATGTTTGTCTAGCTTTCAAGTTGCTCTTGGTCCCCTGCCATGCCAGGGTGTCCTGAAGACACCAGCAGGAGAACAAGCTCTGGCTGTGAGGCAGTGGGTGGTCTGCAGGGGAGCTGTGCTTTATCCCCTAATGTATGCATGGGCAGCAAACCTCCTGAAAACTCCTGAAATGTGTTTTCTTTTCATATGCAAGCTCCAGGTAAAATCTGACATCCCAGATGGGAGGCTTTACCAAAGTAGGCAGGCTGCTCCTTACCTGCCTGCATTGGTGTACCTATCACAAACACTCGGTTGTTTCCAACAGCCCAAAATTGAAAGGGGAAAACTCAGATATTTTGACTTTTTTTCCTTCACTTGAGTGTACAGCAAACCTGAAAGGATCCATTTGCCCAACTTTTCCATGTGGTGGAGGGTGACAAAGAGGCAGCAAGGAAGGAAACATCTCTGTGTCTCTTTGAAGCCGCTGCTGTTGGGCCAGAGTTTGTCTCTCCCTGCCCGCAAAATGTAACTTGAGCCTTCTCCATGAAACTTGCTCAATTTAAAGTTTACACAAATCATCTCGTTCCTTCCAGTTTTCCTTGGCTCTTGCACGGTTTTATTTGTTTTTTAGCCCTTTTCTCAGAGGTGGTTTCTCAGCACCCAGCTGCCTCCTAATTCCAGGGCAGAGGGAGCCTCCAGGGATCAGGTTTCCCACCTGGAATATGCTCAGCAGACCACAGAGCCCCAGGGAAAGGAAAGGCCATGCAATGTGGAGGAACTGGGAGATGCTGGCTTGGTTATCCAAGCAAAAGGGAGGTCGTAAGGGTATTACAGTTCTGCAGCATTCTAAGAAGAGACAGTGCCAAGAGGTCATCTAACATCCAGGTGTAGATTTACAATAAGAAAATTTAGGAAAAAAAAGGAAGATTTCTGACAACCAGAACTATGTGATTCTGAGCACTTAAGGAGGCATAAAAATCCTTCTGTTTTATAGGGATGTTAGGTGGATTTATGAAAAGTGTTGTGAGATGAGGATAAGACTTGAGAATGTAGAGATCTGATCCTAAATGTCCCTTTGCCTGGAGACCAGGCATATGCACCTTTCTGGGTTGTTTGCACTTCCAGGACCCCTTTGAGCCCTAATCCTCCCCCAGAGTGCCTGACTTTATATAGGTGCACACTATAAGATAATCCTCGCCCTGCTTTTGTGGAGTTACTTTTCCTGCTACTCCACTCACACACTATAATTTAAACCAATTTCTATTGGTTTAATATGTACTGAAGATGACTTAATTTTCTTTCTTTTTTTTCTTTCAACCCCCTGCTAATTCCTCCCCTCAATTTTCCTCTCCCAAGGCCATAGCTAGAGCAGTTTTTGTCATGATTATCACTCATCATAATTGAGTCAGCCTAATGCATGATGTCATGATAAGAAATCAACTCTCTTAAGCTATTTTGTAGACAACTCATCTCAATAATTCCCCTGCCCTCAGCCTAACAATAACCTTATATCTTCTTGGCCTGTTTTTTTTTTACTAGCATAATTGGTTTTGTCATGATGGTAGCAGTGCTTTGTGTGCCAGAAACATATTCCCAGAGCAGCTGTGATGAAAAAATATAGTAGTGAATTTTGCAAGTTGTTATTAGTCATTTGCCAAAAATCAATGGCAGCTCAGGCTCGAAGTATGTTGCCCAGATGATGCCCAGGAAAACAACATCCAAGGCGTGTGCCAGGGGCTTTCTTCTTTACACATGGACACAACTGGCTTTCACTGAGGGGGGTCAGAATGACTCATGTCCTGCCAGAAAAAAGCTGGGACTCATTTCTTTGAAGAAACAGGAATGGAGGCAAAGCCTGATTCACAGTGTCTAATTTTTCTTGGAAAAGTGCTTCTGAAAACTTTCCTTGCTTTCAATTCAGATTCAGTGACCTGCCAGTGCCTAAATTGTTCTTATTTCCTTGCTCCTTTCCTTAAATGCAGTTATTGCACATTTAGGGGTTACAAATCCACACTCCTGACTTGCAGTTTTTCAAGTTCTTCTCACAATCCAGGAGGGAGATTTCCCCATCCTTCTAGAACTCCTCATGTGGTGCTCTGGCTGTGACTCTCTCAGCTCTATCCTTTCCACATCCTCTTCTCCCTTGCCGCTCCAGGCTCTGCAGCAGCCCTTTGCTGACACCACAGGAGAGGTGACAGGCTGCTTGCAGCAACAAGTTCTCCTATTTCTGCTCCATCTTAACTGCACCACAGCACTTTTTCCTTCTCCATCTTTGTGGCTGGAAAACATCTGAAGCTGTTTTCCTCATCAAAATGTCTAGCTAGGCTGATTTTGACAGTTCTCATTTTATCTCTCCTCTCACCAACCTCTAAGATGCTTCTCTGTTGCTTTTGTATCCCTTTTGACACACTTGGCAAGACTCCTACTATTTTGCCACTTTAAGATATCCATGTGGGTCAGGGAGGAGACCTTCCTCTTTTAGCAGGGAGATATATTGGATGGCATTTTTTTGTATTTCCTAACAGAAATTCCAACCTCCTTCATCATAGGATTCACTGAGCCCTTCAGCCCCTCTGACTCCTCCAGCTCCACATTTGATACTAAACGTCATAGTTTTACTTCAAGTGATTCAATTGTGATCATTCAATTTAAAGCTATTTGCTTTAGTTAGAAATCACTTTTTTAGTGTTTAACCCAAATCAGGTCAGAAACAGCGACTCGTTGGGACACCCATCTAGAAATAACTGGGCTCCACCAAGATAGTAGAGTGATTTCTCCGATTTCCCCCCAGGAAATCTCCATCAAGAGCACAATTCCCGGTAGCTTCCCTCTCTCCAACACCAAGCAGAGGTCATTGCCAAGGCCAAGTCTCAGTCAGACAGTCGGTGTCACAGCATCATGTCTCAGCACAATTCTGTTCTGGACAGATGCTGACTGGTCCTTGATAGATCTCATTTCTTTGCATCAGCAACACAGCAGTGGCTTGTGATTTATCAGAGACTTCCACACCGTAGCTCCTGCTGCTCTGCAGAAATCCTGCCATAAAGTCTAAACCAACTTGTCTGATAATTTTAATGGCTTTTGTGGTCTTGATTCGGGAATGTGTCTCTTCAAGTGTAATATTTCTTCCACTCCTGAAGGCCCTGTGTGAATTTCATGGACTTATTTGGCTCTTTAAATCCTCCCTTGCTGTGAGGATGTTGTGTGAGCTCATGGATGTCTGTGCTCTGTCTGGCCTTCCATAGGAGCCTGTCTTCTTTGTTCAGACCTCTCCAAAATCCACCTTTTATTCTCTACCACTTTTGATTTGTCGGTGTTTCTTCTCCCAATAGCACTTTTTTCAAGCCTGGTTTTAAATACAAGTGAAGTTTACATATATTACATTGTTTATAGCAGATATTTCTCCTTTAGTTTAGCTGGAAATTCTGCATCAGAGGTGGCCCTTCCTTCACTGTAAATCACCTTTAAATCTCCCATTGTCCAGGAATCGCTGCCATTTTCCACCATGTGCTACATAGGCAGACTGAGCTTGGCTTTGCTTGATGGCCAAGGGCCCAGGTAACCTGCCCATCTGCAAGTTCTTCTTCCAAAGAAATAAAACTCTGCATTTCCAACCTGGGGAAAAAACCCATAACATCCAACACCCCCCGCGCTTCCCCCTCCCCCCCCAAAAAAACCCCAAACAAACAAAAACACCCACCAAAAAGCCTGTGATCTCAGCAGGTAGGAGAAATTCCTCTGGGACAGATATTCGATAGTTTACTATTAGCCTAAATGAGAGAACAGTTTCTTTCTATGAACCTCAGTGAGACCTTGGATTTGGGCAACCTCCAGTGGATGATGAGTTGCTCACCAGAACCCTTTCAAACCAGCTCAGCTCCTAAGAATTGTTTCACTTCCATGAGACATGTCCATACCCCCTCCCTTTCTGCGTGGGATTTCTTCCTGTTGATGTTCTTTGTGCAGTGGACAGGGAACTTGGAAAGGACGGGAAAAATTGTCTTCCTGTGGTGCTGTCATTAAATGTATACTCTGGGAACTGCCTTTTTGGCAGAAATGTGGATAAATCATATATTTCCATTTGTTTTGTCTTGAAAATACATTAAAAAAATGACAGCAATCACAAAGCTGTGTTGTTATCAGTAAATGCTGCTTGGGGAAACCTTGTTTTACTGTTTCTTTTCCATACATTTATTGGGGGGGGGAGGGGTTTGGCTGTTCTCCTCTTGCATAGGCAGTAAAGTTCAAATTCTTGTAGGATTTGGATCTTCACTTACATAAAAAGTCAGAACTTGACAAAAGGCCCACTAATGGAGGTGGAAAGGCTCCCACTGACTTTGAGAAAGTGGTGCTTGTGTTAGAGAACATCCAAGAAATGTTTTGTTTTATGATGCTTTCAGAGTTCAGGAAATGATGACTCTTTGAATCAGAAGTATAGATGGATGCTGGCTCACATGCTTGCACAACTCTTATGCTGCTCCAGCATCACTATTTGACTTTGGAATGGACATTGCTGAGGACAAAGCAGTAGTACGGAAATGTGGGTTTTTTCTCCTGTGTCATTATAGACTGCCCAATATTCTTAAATTTTAATTTAAAACTGAATTTGGCCAATCAACTTGAAATTTGGAGAAAATTGATTTGGGAATGGGATCTCCTTTGTGTATCAAAAGGAGATATGATTTTGTAAGCACCATCCAGACAAATGTGGACTAGAAACAAAGTTAAAAATGTTAATGGTGGAAGTAGTTAGCTATAAGAGATCTTAGGAAGATTTAATTTATGGATGGGACATGTAGGATTCTCTATCAGTAGAAGCCAAAGTTGGGTTGTTTTTTTCTAGGTGCTCAGCATGACTCAGAGACACCACAGGGACCAGATAAGGAAACTCATTCAGGCCAAGGGCCATCCTGGGTTGTGCAGGAGGTGACAACAGGACAAGGCTCATGCTTGGGTTAGGCAGCAGATGGCAAAAGACAGTCATTACAGTCTACCTCATCCTTATAATCATAAAATTGCATTAAGTAGGTAATTATGGACAATATGCACTTCAAAGTTCAGCTCACATGTTGGTGACAGAAAGGTTTATCTGCAGAGAAATTTAACCACCCACAGACTTGGAGTTGTTGTAGATGGAGCCAATCAGGCTCATTGGCATCTCTGTAAGCCTTCAAGGGATGTTTCAGTCCAGGGAAATTCTGCTGCAGCCTCTGGACGGCATGGTGTGGTAGGTGGAAAGGGGTTATAGGAAGTGGAAATGTAAATGAGGTGTTCGATGCAGGTGAAAACAAGACTCCTGCTTGTTTGGTGGGGCTGTTGTGGCTGTCGAACTGTCAGGATGCATGAGTTATCCCAGGGACTGCTTGATAGCTCCAATTCCTGAGGAAGGGATGCTGCAAAATGCTAATGAGGACATTATGGGTTCTTAGGTTCTGGTAACATCAAATTATTTCAAAGGAAGAAAAGCTGTGAAGTTGACACTAAGGAAAAAAGAAAGAGAAGAAAGAAAAGTGGCCTGTGTTTTGTGGTTAACAATCACGTCTCTTTCTAAAGCAGAAACCTCTTGATTTTTGCTACTGTCTCATTCAATTATGCTCAAAGGGCCACACTTAAAAACTTCAGGAAAAGGAGTCAGACCTTTACAATAAAAGACATGAATCTGTGTTTGCCAGTGCCAGCCTTTGCTTCCTGTGGTTCACATATTGGAGAGCAGTTGAAATATGATGTCGGGGCTGGGCTGATGCCAGGGTTGGCAAGTAACCTCTGCGACACCATGCCCACCTGGGCATGTCCTGGTTTGGTAGCTGTGTACCAATCCATGTTCATTGCCACACTATTTCAGAGCATCTTAATAAAGACGTTTCTAATAGCAGATTAATCAGGTTGCCCATTTTCTTGTCCCAGAGAGAAAATTTTGAAGAAATGCTCCAAAACCACGAACCCTTTTCTTGACCAAGACACAAATTCCCAGAGACTCTACAACTTAGGTCCTTAAATCTCTGAGGCTGGACACAGTGGACTCACATATCTTGTTCTGGATGAGTGTGAAACTCCCTTCTTGAAGGTTTAAGACCCCCATGCAACCCCTCCCCAGTTCACACCCTTCCTGGGATTACCCTTGAAATTCTGGACTCTTTTCTGTCAAGTTTAATAGCTAATGTCCAGCAGGCTTCTTTTTAGTATTTCTTTGTTGTGACTTGAGTTTCTTGCTTTTACTCTTGGGTTGGAGCTGTTGGAGCTGCTCTTGGGATAGGGCACAAGGCACAGGCTCAGTGATGCACAAGCTTTCACAAATATTCCTCTGCCTCCTTCATGGCAGGAATGTTTCTAAGTCTACTCCCATTCTCTTATTTTTTAGCAGGATGGAAAGAAATTACTCAGATGACTCTGTTCCCACTTTTATTCCAGCTATATAAAATGCTGAGAGCCTCCCCCACTTTTGCTGATTTGTTTCAAAATTTACTGGAAGCTAAGGAGAGGCAAATGGGATATGACAGGGATGGTGATGAGCCCAGACTGGGATACTGAACTGAAAAAGTTCTTGGACAGGGAGATAGGTAAGGAAATATGTTAGAACATTAATGCAAAATAAATCTTCCTCTATTGTTTTTCTTGTCCAAGTAAAATTCTAACAGATACTCACAGTTTGGATATACACCATGAAATATCTGACATATGGTTAATTTCATGCTGTTAATTATTCAAGGCTTTCTGGAAGGCTCGTGTGGGATTTGGTGCAGAGTTGTTTGGCTCAGCAGATCCCATGGAGCAGGGATGGCATCTTTTCCTGCCACATCTTTGTTGTCATGGTTGCTCACAGGCTGCGTTGTCTCATCAGCTGGGATGTCAGCACCTACTTCAAAAATTCATTCCCATTCATAATTTAGCCCTGTGCAGCAGGCACAGGATGTGCATATTTTGGAAGAGGGATTGCATAAGGGAGAAAGGTCAGCAAAAGGGGCAGTGCTACAGAGATTCACAGGTGGTTTAACTCACAGCCTGTGAGAACCAGCATGAAGCACCAGCCTTTTCCATCAGCAGTGTGTAGCAAGGAGACCCTCCTCTGCTCAGCACTCAAGCCTTGGTCCTTCTGACATCCAGGGGGTCCAGTGTTGAGTGCTAGCATGGTCCAGTGCTTCGGAGAGCCTTTCTTTCACCAGGCTCAAGTTTGGAGCAAGCCACAGACTGCTTTGTGTGTACACAAGTGCTGGGGCTCAGGCTAAGCAGCCAGGTAACCACAGCCACTGGGAGCAGCGAAGCTTAAAACGTCAAGCTCTGCTTTGTTCCCAGTGAAGCCAGCAAACATTAGATTCTCCTGCTTACTGGGGAGGCAGGAAAGACAGGAATTTCAAAACTTCATTCCTTCAATTTGCCTTTCCCTCAAAAATGCTGCTCTTCCTTCAATTTCTTCTCTGGTCTCCAGCCTAAGCCAAGTTTTCATAACTCCTTTTTCCCCCACCCTCTGGTTTGAATTACTGCAGTGTCTATCACTTTTAGCTGACGTTGTGAATAAACTCTTATAACACAGAGAACATCTTGCTTTCTAAATCACTTGAGTGATAATCAAATTTAGCAGGATGATTTAGAGCCCAGGAAGTTTGGAGGGTGTGTTTATTTTACTAGAATTTTTTCTACACAGAAGTGACCATCCTGCTGACTATCCATATGAAGAACTCCATGTGGGAAATATTGTGAATTTTATTTCACTACCTCATTTCCACTTTTACTGTAATCCAGCATTTTGGAGGATGCTAAAATCAGAGCTTTTGTTGCCGGAGATGGACTAATGCTGAAAACTCCCCAGAGAGAAATTTCATCCAAGTGGAGACCAGACGACCAATTATTTTTTCCTTAATAAGAAACACCAACTGCTTTATGCTGCATCATACTTGAACTAATGATGAGTTAAATAATAACAACAACAGCTGGTGGAAAGTGAAAGAATAGCAGGAAATAGCTCCTCAGGCATCCTATAGCTAGCTTGTGGACTTCATTGGCACAGGAGATCATGGTGGTGACTATTATTGTACAAACGCCATGGCTCTTATTCAAGAAAAACTAAAGCTTATCTGCCTGAAAACTCTCTGAGGGAGGTTCCTGGAAAAGCATGTTGCGGCTGTAAGGTGGGACAAGAATGATTCCATGCTTTGCTGTGCAGACAAGGTGACTGCTCATCACAGCTAGGAAACTCTGTCAGGGCTTCCTGGAAAGCCCAGCTAGCCTAAAATAGATAACACGGGAATTACTATTCCTGGAATCATAATGCTTAAACTACCACTGAATTATAGAACCATAAAAGAGTTTGGGTTGGAAGGAGCCTTAAATATCATCCAACCCTCTGCCATGGGCAGGGACACCTTCCGCTAGATCAGGCATCTCAAAGCCCCATTCAGTCTAGCCTTGAAAACTTCCAGGGATGGGGCACCCACAGCTTCTTAGGGCAACCTGTGCCCGTGCCTCACCGCCACTACAGTAAAGAACTTCTTCCTAATATCTTGTCTAAATCTATTCTCTTTCAGTTTAAATCTATGCTTTCTCACTTCTCCTAAGCCCCTTTATTCCACAAAATCAGTGGTCAACTGAATAGAAGAGGGTTTCTCTGCATAGCAGTTATCAGGTTTCCATTGCAAAGTCACTCATCAGCTCTACCTGCCTCCAATCTGATTCTGCAGAATTCTGTTTTCCAGCCTTATTTTGGATCTTAATTAATGCTTGTGAATTAAATGCCTTAGTACCATGGAAAAGCAGTCCCAATCAGTGTGAGGGTCAGCAGCCTGTCCCCAGTCTGAGACTTCCATCTCTGCACTGACAGATTCTGCCTCATGCAGCTCTAATTAGAGGTAAGACTGTGTGAGGATCTGAGAAAATTTATTCAGTTATTCTGAATATCTTGACACCAGCAAGGTTTTCTCCAGAGTCTGCATATTAATTTTGACATTAAATTTCCTTTATAAGTTTTTAAGTTCATACTTCTAATAAACTTGTCCTGTACTTTTTCCACTGATGTCCATAGTATGCTTCATTTTAAGATCAACTGAACAAGCTGGGATTTTCTAGTTGTTTTATTTCCAGAATACAGGCTGGAAATTACACAAGGAGCTAAAACATACACAAACTTCTTATCATCATAATCAGATATATATTATAGTGTTACATAGGAAGGGCTGTCTGTAAAACTAGGAAAAGGTGTGAGTCATCGCTTCTTACTCCATATCCATAAGTGGAACATCACACCACAGCTCATAAGATGTGATTACACGTGAAAGAGAAGATTTCAGTGATCAAAGGTTATCACTAAGATTTTGCAACAGAAATGACCCGTGATTCACTTCTAATTTCTGAAGGTTTGGCAGCTTTTTTTTGGAGTGAACAGGATTGCTTCCTGTAAGATCCAGAGCCCTTCACTGCACAAAGGCATTGACATGCCGTTTGGACACATAAAGGGCAAAGGACTTGCCAAACAATTGTGTCCTGACACTTCACTATTGGCTGGAAATGGACATCCCCACATGACTTGGTATCAGCTCAGCTGTCTCTTGTACTCGTTAGATTGGCTCAGGAGCTGCTTTTTCTGCAGCCATGAATACACACGTAATTCATGTGTGTTGTTCAAGCTGTCTTGCTGGAGATCTGCCATCAGCCAGGGCAGTCATATACATCTGATGACCAGAAGGACAAATGAGTCTGAGAAAATCAATAAAAGCTCTACAGAGAGGCCCAGAAGTCCTTCCAAACAACGGGGACCTGCTGCAAACCCCACCTTTTTCAAGCATTTGGCGCTATTTCAGAAAGCCCCAGTAAAAACAACTGCTTTACTAAGTGAATAGATGTATTTTGTAACTAGGGGCCTCTGTTCTCTGGTCTATTCTTCTGACTGGACAAACTTTTGGACTTTTTGGACTCTACTCTTGTGCCACCTCATTTCCAATAAATCAACAGCCAAGCTGTGGCCATTGTGTGTGACGGGAACATGAGCAGGAAGGGACACTTAGAAGCAAGAAGAAAATGAACCCAGGACTACATAATATCTTGATAGTTAACTTGATTAGAGTGATTAATACTAACAACTCAGAACAAAATGCAAAGTTTTGGGAGGTTTTGAGTGAAAGCAAACATTGCTGTTTCCCATGAACTGCTTTGCTCCCTGGCTGAGTTTTGCTCATGCCCTAAATGTTCACCTTGTTTACTCTTTTCAGGACCTGGATAGTCGCTTTGGCCAAATATGGGTTTATAATTATGGTTAATCTTTTGTTCTTCTTGCCAAGGACAAACAAAGAGCAATGATGGAAGAAGAAGTCTAGCTGAATCTTTAGGCACTTTGAATCAAGGACAGATGTTGGCCTAGAGGACACTGTGACTCAGCCATGCACATCTGTATTACCTTTGGAAATATCACAGTCATGAGGGCTGTTATAACAGTGTTTCCTGGCTTTCAGATCCATGACTATGCATTCTTTCATTCAAAGAAAGCCTTTTCCTAAGTATTTTAAGAAGCTGAACATCAGCTGCTGATTCTTAGGTGGAGTAACTACCTTCAGCCATCATGAGCTATGAAACGCCTCTTTTACCAACATCATTACAGCTCTTATCCAAAGTCCACTGGACTCTACAGCTCTTCACTGACTCTTTCTAGCCTTGGGCTGATGTATTTATGCACAGAAAAATCTGTCTTGAAAATTTTTTGAGGTTGGTTTTTGCTGCCACTTTACATATTGAACATGACTGAGGTTTCAGTAATTGTTCCAATGGTGAAAAGCAGCAGAAATTTAGCTCACTCGAACAATCGCTCTTGTCTGATGATCTGGGATTGATTATGGGCCTTTGTAGATGCCTGAAAATCAGTTCATATCCTTTGCTTCATAGGCAAACCGTATAAAATGCATTTAGTGTCCCACTGAGTATTGCTCACATTTAATTCCATGTTTATTTTTGGTCACAAGCTCAGTGGTAAACTGCATAAACAAAGCTGCTATAAGCACACACACACCCCCCCACACACACGCCCCAAAAAAAAAAGGTTGTCAAGCAAAGGGTGCCAATCTGGGTAAGTCTAATGTAAACATTGAGTCTAGACAAAAATGATCTAGAGACAGAAGCCATCTCTGATGTCAAAGGAGATCAAGTGTTGATAAAATTGCTAGAACCGGGGAGCTAAAGGGGGTTTGTGTTAAACTTGGATAGTGGCTAACGGTGATGTTTTTATTCAGATTGAGTTAATGGAGTTTTTGACTTAATATATTACTTCAGATTTCCTAACTCTGCATCCAGAATCTGAGTTAACAGGTCTGAAAAGCCTTCATTTCGCTTAGTCCTTAGATGTCTTTCTGGACTGCAGGTTACAGAGCCCATCTCCCACCTCTTGGTGAAGCCTCTGTGTTGTGCCCTAACGTGTTCTCCCTCGTGCCTCCAGGATTCTGCCTGGTGTGAACAGGTGTCCCAGGGATAGACTAACTCACTTGGCCCCAAATCCCTTTTTCCATGCCTATTTCCACCTGTAAACATAGTGGATCCATGGAGTGCAGCAGTAATTCATAGACAAGTGCCATCACCTTCTGTTCTACGAATACTCTTGAGTGTGTGATGTGGAGCTAGTGTGGGCAGTGCAGCTGAGGGCTGCAGGCTGCTGCTGCTGCAGAGAAAATGGCTCAGAAACTTCTACACATTTATTGGCATTTCCAAGAAGGGTTTCAAGGTAAGGAACAGCTGAAGCCCAGCAGCTGAGCAACATTTACCATCTGGAAATACACTGCCAACAGAACTGCAATGATGAAATAAAACACAAGTTCCATCTGATTTGTGCCACAGTTACTTTTGCCATTAAAGCTGTGGTATGGCTTCTTAAGGCTCTAGTAACACACCTTATTGTGTAAATCACAAAGAACCTGCTGTCCCTGCACAGAGCATTCAAGAATGCTTAACCACCCCCTTTCTATGCTTCACTGCTCTTCTTATATCCTGCATGCCCTATCTGAGGTCTGTATCACATTTTCTACTCATTGTATTGATTGTTCTGGTTGCAAGAGCAGTTGATCAGATTATAATTTGTCTTGAGGTTGTTCTGCCAAGATCTGCACACGCTCTGTTCTCAAAGGCAAACTTTTAGCCTGATTTCTGGAATACAGCAACAAAGCTTCCCCAAACCAAAATAACAAACAAGCTAACAAAAGAAGTTATTCATGGGAAGTGATTTAGAGTGCAGAACAATATGCCACTCACTGATCAGGTTAGGGTCAGTGGCATAATAAGCACCATGAAAGAGAAAATTTGATGTGTGGTTCCTGTGGTGGGACACATCTCCCACAGTCTGTGTCTTCGGCTGTGTCTGTTCCCAAAGCGCTGTCCTGCTCCTCTACTTGAGGACTAGCTGCAAGCTCCTCTCAAAAGATGATCTTCTTTGCTTCCAGGTAGATTTAATGTTTCTCCTCTGGCCCCTTGGCTAGTGACATGTTAATGAACATGTGTGACTGAACCATGGCATGGATGCTTCTGGAGAGCTGCTCTGACGAACTCACAGGAACATCACAGTCCTGACATTACCAGTGCAAGGGCCACCATCAGCTCTGGCCCCTCTGCTGCCAGTGCCCCTCCTGGGAATTAGATGTCCAAATCTGAGGTGTGCCTGTGGTGGCTGTGGCCCCCTCCTCTCACTAAGGAAAGCCCTAGGGAAGATGCTCTTTATTTCCTCCAGCTGCCCCTAAAGGCACAGAAAAGCCCTGAAATGAGGGAAGTCATATAATCTATGTTTTGGATTTGGCTTAAAAGCATATTAAGCCCCCTCCCTTTTTTCTTTCCGTGGGATTTCCTTTGTTTTACTGAGCAGCTGCAGGCTACAAGGTCCCAGAATTGTAATTTTGGCCTGCAATAGCACCATATACTGTCACAGTGTGTATTACATATCCAATAAAGCCTGACTATTGCATCCTTTGGGCACATTTTAAAATAATTGCTTGTAAAAGCATATACTCAGCTGCACTTTTCTGAGGGACCAGTGACAAAAAGGGCTCTTTGACTTCCAGAACGCGAGTTCTCCTTGTTCTCCGTATACCTTTCATAGTTCCCAAACCCAAAAATAAGTTTTTCCAAGGAAGTCACATAATCTTTCTCTCTTCCACTTCAGCCTTGCTGAAGGCTGCGTGGAAGTGGCCAACATGTAGTGGAGGAACTGTCTTAGGGACAAAGGGGTGGAAGAGGAGAGGGAGTGGGATTGTACTTTCTATCCTGTAGGAGATAGAGGGATGCCTTTTCCATCTCCTCCTCCACAAATGTCCCCTTCTCTGTGCACAGAGCAGGAGCAGGGCCAGATCATGACAATGGCTATTGGAGTGCCTGCAAGGACACCATGGCTGCCATCACTCTGCCTTTGGGCATAGGGTATTGTTCAAACATCAAAACTCCTGCATGACACCAAGGTAAAACAATTTCCCCAGCCAACATGGCCCCAAAACCCCAGAGACTTTTCGTTCCCTCCTTCATCTCTTAAATGCTCTGTGCAAGCAAGGAAGCCCATAGCCCGTTCTTGGCTCTTTTACCTTGTTTCAGAGTGACTATTAGAAAGTAGTGATGAGTGAACATCCAGTGCTTTGCAGTTTGGGGTCACTTCACTTTAAATAAGCATCCAAACATTCACAGCTTAAACAGCCAAAGCTCATTTGTCTTGAAATTTTCTCACGCGATTTCAGGCACAATTTCTTCTGGCCACAGCTGGGAATATCAGGAGAATAGTCCTCTTCTCTGTATTTTGGCATGTTTGGCTCTAGTGCTGGCCAAAACTGGAAGTTTGAAGAAAAAAGAATCCATCTATGTGTCTGTCTATCTATCTATCTATCTATCTATCTATCTATCTATCTATCTATCTATCTATCCTCTATCTAATCTTCTTTTTGTATGCTTATGTGTCTAAAAACTTTAAACCCTCAGAACCCTAATGAAGCTTTATTCAAAATTGGTCTGAGTTAGAAAGAACATTTTGGAAAGCAGTTCTTTATTTTTAACCTAGCATACACATAGTTATTAGGAATCAGCAATACAGTCCATTTTAAAGAAAAAAAAGTCATGAGATCTGACTCTCTGTGTGTGTGTGTGTGTGTGTGTGTGTGTGTTCTCAAGGTTATCCATTTACGGAAAATAGCAGGCGAAAGTTTATCTGCTGACAGCTCATTGCGAGGATTCCAGGTAGGAGCTTGCAATATTTACACAAGGTGTTTCATTGTGAACTTTCAGAATGTGAAAGTATTAAAACCCCAGAAATACACAGAGCGAGTTGCAGAAAATTAATTCTCTTCCTTTCATTTCGGTACTTGCAAGCAATCTTTGCCAGTCCCCATTCCAGAGCACAGTAACACCCATAAAAGACCAGAAGAGTATCTGCTCTGTGCAACATTTCTGCTTGTTTATAACAGGAGTGGGAGGGAGAAAAAGGGTTGAATTTATTACATCTGGTGGGGAATCTGGTTTTGTCCATTTTACCTGATTGTCGCCAAAACCATATGTACAGTGTAAGTGTAAAGGAACATACCTGTAAAAAATTTCTGCTGTTGAGCTTTCTGCAGGGTTTTCCTGAAGCCTGACCTTCAGCAATCATGGTTTTGCCTTGTTTTACAGAGATCTAATTGTTCCTAATTTCCTGTCGATAAATGGTACAAGGTGTGGAGTTGCACTTTTAATGTTAAATTTCAATCATTTGTCTGACTTAATAGACATGAATGGCTCTTTCAAACCTAAGTGCTTTCAGTTCATGTAGAACATATTTATACAGAAAATCTATTTTGAGTGGGTAAAGCCATTATTCAGTTTGTAGGAAAATATTTCCTACCTACAGCTGCTGAGCTCTGGGGGAGCTGTGGGCACAGCACTTGGATCTTCTGATCTCAAGAAATCGACTCTATAGGATGATTTTTTTTATTTCCTCACGGTGCAAATCACGGTAGGTCCCCACTTGCCACAGGCAGGTCACAACCACATGTAGCTCATCATCTTGCAGATGTCTTCCCACCTTTGGGGTAATCCTGGTGGCACAAGGACCATGCTTCCTCTTGGAATATGGTTGGTTCTTTGGCATCTTTCCCCTCTCACCCATGATTTTTAAGAAAGACAAGTGTTTTCAATGACTGGGTTTCTGTGTAAATTGTAAATGTTTCTTGCAGTAATCTGCTTTTTGCAATCAATTTCTCTTGCTGTTACAGATAAGGGCTTTCTTAGGCTGGGGTGGGCTGTAAGGAAATCAGTGCATCCAGTGTTGGGGTTAAATCTTTAGGTAGTAGCTCCTCTTGTCTGCAGAGGCAGGTGAGGAAGCTCTGTACACCACTGCGCCCATGGTGTGAAGGTCCTGCAGCGTGGGCTGCCCTGAGTCACAGAGGGAGCAGCCAAGAACACATCTAGCTCAGGGGAAAGAATGCTGCTGGCATGACTTGAAGTCTCTCTCAGAGACCCCATCTGAGTGTCTTCATCTCAAATACACTGCTGGACCTTGATCTTGCAAGGTGTGATGCAGAGAATAGTGTTTCGACCACTTAATACTTCAAAGAGGCAATAAAATCCCAGGGAAAATTGCTTTTGAACTGTGATGGTGCCATTAAAGATTTGCAAAACCTTTTTAACAGGATGTAGGAGAATTTAGAAGAGAACTATTAATGATTTCTGATTAAGCAGCTCAGGCAAAGAAAATTGTGTACAGAAAGTAAGTAGTTGACTTTATTGTAGACATGAATAACATTTCAGTAAATTACAATCTACTGAAATTTTTAAGTCAGCAGTCATTAATCCTGTAATGATTAATCCACAGATGAACTGAGGCCTATGTTGCTAAATATTATTTAGGAACAGATTAAAAAAATAAAATCTGACTCACTTCATAATTTTCCCAGCCAATACCGATCCAGAGTAATTATTCCAGTTAGTGTCCTTGTGTTTGGTATTTTTCATTCCGTTTTACACACTATTTTGAAAGGAGGTTAAATTTTGTCTGAGTGTTTTCTTCCTTTCTAAAGCACTCAATTACATTCAGAAGTCTATTTCATTCCCAATATATGGAGCTATTCTTTTATTTGTTATGTGCGATACTGCTTTTTGAGTACTGAATCTATGAGGAGTGACTTTTTTTTCTATTAAAAAAATGAATGTGTATCAGAACTTTTCCTTAACATAGAGTGTGCTTTAATATAGTTCAGCTCATAGTTAATCCCCTACTGCACAGATAACGTTTCATACTCAAATTTTGCTCTTTGAGCTTTTCAGCCTTTCAATTCCAGCTCTGGATCCGTATCAGATTTCCTCACTTAAATAGCTCTCCTGTCTGTTTTGTATAACTCCCAATGGTTTGCAGGGTATCTTTGTTTCAAAATCTGTTTCTCTGCTCTGCTGGGACTACATATGTCTCTGTTGTGTTTAACTATCCCCTGCAACCTGTTAATATAGCATAATGGGCTTGCAAAGATAAAAACCTTACCAACAAAACAATACTTCTTTCATTACAAAATGGATGCTGAGGAAAAAAAAAAAGAAAAAGAAGTAGATGCTTGAAATGAAAAATATTTCAAGAGAAAAAATATCTAGGTCACAGCTTTTCTCAATTTTTGTAATTTAATGCAGCCTGGAATAATTGCTGCATGCATTCTTTTGAAATCAAGTCCTATAATGCTCTTATTGCTCAATCTCTATTTTCAGATGTTACTGGTAACACACATTGTTCTGTTTTCCAAATAACTACATTGTAAAAAAAGCTAAAAAAGTAAGTTGAATGAGAGTTTATCCAAATATTGAAAAGAAATGTAGCCGTCCACATCAGCCTGATAGTTGTTGGGTTCTTCGTGGGAAACTAACTCCACTGCTGAAGATCCCACTGCCACAAAGTTCCAAACTCCAGAGAAACATATACTTTAGTGAAAGAGAAGTAAAAAAGGGAACATAAAAGTCTTATGGCTCAAGTGTCAGGTAATCTTTGGGAAATCTGAGGAAATCAAGTAGTGTGTAAATGATGCATCAGCTTTCTGCATCAATTCCCTTCGGAGAAAACAGCGGGATCATGCATGAGTTCTTCTTCAGGATTGTGCCCTTTTCCTCTTATATGTGCTCCAGAAGACATTTTAAGATCACTCTAAAGCAATTTAAAAGCATCTGGCGGAGGTTAAAAGGTTAAAGGCTTTGTGTACAGTCCCTAGGAATTACCTGGCAGTCCCAGCTTTACATTACAAAAAATGACTGGAAAACCGGTTTTCTGAGATTTGTATTGCCTGGGAGTGCAGGAGGGGGAGATTCTGGACAGACAATAGCAGAAAAGCAACTGCACCTTCACTTATCAGTCTCAGAAATTAAGAGGTGGTTATATAATACTTTAGGTTAGACATAAAAGAAGTCTTTAATTTCCCTCCAGCTTCACATTTTTCTGCACACTGCTTCATATGCCACCAGGTCAGGGGAAAGGTATGGAAGATAAACAGCAAAGAAAAGTATCTACTTATCTGCTAAGAGGGAAAATACTGGCAGGTTTTCAGATCAGACCTAAATGTTTGAAAAGCCAGTCTATTAAGCTGAAAGATCATTTTCCACTAGCAAAAAAATGAAGCACTTGAAAAGTCTCAACATGTTTCATGAAAAATAGTTGACTATAAGTATGAAGTGGAGCTCACAAGGTAGTGTCACATGTCCTTTGGAATCTCTGGACACATGCCCTTGGAAATTAGTAGACTTAACCTCTCTTCACTTTTGTTGTGTCTGAGGAGAGGCAGTTTTCAAAGAGGAAAAGGAGGAAAGCTTAAATTGCCCTAGGGAATAGTTCCTTACCCTCCCTCTCAACCACTGCACTCCATCACCAGCTCTACACTACAGTCAAGACCTGTGCTGTGTGTTAGGTGGGATTTGTAACTTAGATCTGGACCATTTCTGTTGCTGAGAAGCCTGATGAGCTGCCCACAGAGGAGTTCAATGTTAACTGAAAACAAGTCAGGAACATCCATTCCCCTGTTGCATATTGGCAGATTTCTCGCCTTATTATCGATGATCAAATAATTTCTCCTATGGATAATTTCCATCTGCCCAGCTAAGTTGCCGCAGCATTTTTAACAGCAGAAAGTATTGGTCTTTTTGTTTTGTTTTCTCTTTCCCGTTTCCTCTCTTTGGTTTAATGCAGAGATTTGACTGGCCCTGCAAAAGAAAACTAAAGTCAGAAAACCTTTAACTGAAGTGTTTCTTATCAATCCAAGCAGGCACCTCTCTTTTTACTGTTGCAGTACTGGGGGTTAACTGGTTGTGTTCAGTAATTACTGATACAACAACCACACTGGTTTAAGAGGTGGTTTTGCCAGGTTTTTAATTACACTGCATAGATGAGGCAGATTTTAAAATACTTTAGCCCTGTTCAAATTTAATTACGGAGTTTGGGGTTTGTTTTGGGTTTGGTTTTTTTTGAGAAGTCATCATTGTGTCGTTTAACAAAATTGTCTGGATTGCCCTTAGGAGTGTTTCTAAGGTGTTAAGTCTTAGTTTTTATTCTTTATGCTGATGATGGTAATTGGCTTGCACTGCTGACTTTTTTTGTTAGGTTAGTGGGATCTTTTTTTCCTATTCACATGATTAGTCATAATTACCATAAACAGACCTATTTCCATCTGAATGCGTGGAGACACACTGACTAATACAGGACTTCTTATACAGCAGAAGCTAAGCTCTCCTTATGTGTCTGACGTTGAATAACCAGCATTCACCAGGGATTAAAGCTCCCATCCCTTTGTATTCCCCATAACTACACACTGCTGTCTGTGTTGTCTGTTGTGGTGGTATCACAGGTAGGCACATCACACACTGATCCTGCCCTAAAAAGTCTCTTAATCAGACACAAATAGCACCAATCATGTCATTCATCCATTGAATTTTACCTTTTTTTTCCTTATCTGGAATAATCAAAGAAAAATATAATTGTTCATCTGTTAATTTTTCTTATCAACATTTAAATATAATTTTTGTGTTTTGTTTTTATTATCCATTAGATTTACAGGAGGGCATAACATGCCTTCATTCCAGGATCAAAGGAACATGCCACTTAGTGCCAAGTTTCCAATATAAATACTTGTCTTGTAAAATATCTTTCCATTAATTTGTTGCTTCTATAATTGTTCTTGTCAGTAAATGTGTTCATTACTGGAAAGAGAAACTTAAAAAGAACATAAGACCAGTTACAGTGCATTCAATAAGGCATTAAAATGAGTATTCCTGGGAAACTTTTTTGTAGTATTTTCCCAGCATTATGTCTTCCAATGGACAGCACTACAGTACGCTCAGGGAGAGAAGCAACGTAGGTCATTTTCCATAGAAATCCTTGTTCATTTAGCCCAAGGACTGCAAGACTGGACACTGTTTGGCAAGACATAATTCAATAACAACATGTTCCCTGACTGGGAATATAACTCCATTGCTTGGTTTATCTGAGAAAACTTGTCTGAGTTTTTAAGCATGGAAATAAGCAGCCGGTTAAGAGAGGATTCGAAGCGATTTTGTTTGAAAATGTGTCCCTGTTCAAACAGCAAAGCTCACCTATCTGTATTCTTTTAGAAACCTGAGATGACTGATTATTTGAAAGAGCCTGAGTGTACATCCATTCTTGGTGGTAAGCCTTGTATTTTCATATCCATTCCTCGGATAAAAAAGAAACATGAGAAAAATTGCAAAGAAGGAGTCTTTTGCCTTCTGTTAGCACAGGAAAGCCAACAGTGCAAAGAGAACTTAGGCATTTTATTGGAGGGATCACATCTTAGCTACTAGACTGTGGTATCCCTTCACATTTCTCAGACAGAAAAGTTGCTTCTCCTCCTCTCATCATCACCTGATGTCCATATGTCACCTTCAGCAACTGTTCTAGTAGGAAATGCAATTTTCGTTTTGTTTTATGCCGAAACAAAGACATTAGGATCAAGAAATTGTCACGAGTTGGCCCTGCAAGAATTAAAGAATAGAACCTTACAACTGGATCAGAAAGCTATGACTCCACCTTAAATTTCCTTGGTTTATACCCATTTGGAGTGACAGGTATTGAAGAACTGCAGGAGTAGAACAAAGGAACTTACTTACAGCAGATAAAATGACACCTGAAACATCTGAGAGGCCTCATTTTACTCTGGTGTCATAAATTTAAACAGTGTTGTTACATATTCATGCATTACATCAGTTTAGCAGTCAGAGCCCAATACATCTTCTGTCACCTGTATAATCACACAAGTTATAGCTGCACCCAGAGAAAAGCAGGACTTATTGCTTCATTATATTTTATTCCTCCTAAATCTCAGACTTTGTTCTTTTTGCCATATTTTATGATATCACCTCAGTCATCATGAAGAGATGCCACTCCGTCCTTCTATCATTTTCTGTGGTTTAGAAAAGGTAACACAAGTTTTTTTCAATGAAATTTGGACTGATGAGGCAGAAAGCTTTCCCCAGGACACAGCCTGCCCCTTTACCTGAAACAGTGTGTTTCACCTGATCCAGCATATGCTGATGTCAAAATCTGAGCTGGCAATGCTTAGAGCGAGTAAAGAGAAACAGGAACCTAAAGGACCTCAGCCACTCACCCTACAGTAGCCATCACACCTTAAATACTGATGTTCCTCTCCATTGATTCGTGAGGGACACCATGAATCTCTCCACTGTATCTTCCTTGTGTATAGTTAAAGAGCAGGGAGGTGAACCCATTGACGAAGATCTGGCTCATTCGTCACATCAGCCAGTTTTACTGTGTTGCCTTTACATATTTATTTTTCTGGCTACTAGTGGGTTAAAGGCTAAAGCTGCAGGTCAGTGCTCTAAGATTTGCAAGGATTTTGCTTTCTTATTGGGTTATTCTGTAGAAATAACATCGTTGTTTGCTGGGGAGAAAAAAACACAACAAAGCAAAACATCTGTTTTGCTCGTCACATCAGTAACTACATTTGTCAAACCCTTCTAAGGCTACTGAAGCAGGAGACCATCAAAACATGAGAACCACTGTAATGTCTGAGGGGAATTCGCAACTTTACTGTACCTGGGAAGACCATGAGTCATTGCATATTTGGCAAGTACATAGATGTTTGGGAATGTGTCTTACAAAAGGCAGCAAAGTGATGTCAGAGGGAGCAGATGGATTGCATTGAGCTTTGCAGACTGGAAGATGTTCTGTTGTCTCCCAGAGCAAAGCAGTTGCTCTGGAACATGTCTCATAGCACACTTTCTGCTGATGTAGTGGTCACTGTGCAGGAAGCAGCTGAACCCTTTCCAGCTCTTCCAGCAGCCAAGTGTGAGCTTCTTGATGGTGTCATCCCTAAAGACGATGTGTCTGAGGACAGGCAATGACAAGTTAAGGTGCTTAACAGCCATGTGCCTCCAAGTGCACAAGAAAGTGTTAAATGAACAGTAGCAATGAGGGGACAATTAGGGGACAGAGATCCTGTGGAGATCCAGAAGATCCACCAACACTTTTTTTTACTGAGGGATTTATTATTTTTTTGTTGCAATACTTCCGAGAGAGAGGGAATGGTGGCTGTGCTGAGTGGGATTCTTTGCAAAGCAGATGAGGAATAGCAAAGCAGTCTGTGAGGAATAGCAAAGCAGTCTGGATGTGTTTTTTTTAAAACTTGGATGCAGTTGAATGACCTGGTGATTCTTTGCCGTTGATCCCAAGGCAGATGGGCTCAGGTCCTCCCCAGCATGGTGCTGCTGGGAACACTAGGTCATCACTCTGCTGCGTGCACAAAGGTGTTTAGAAGACGTTCATGACCTGCCAGAAAAATTTCTCCTCATCCCTTTGCTTAGGAGTGAAATGTTGTGCCCCCAAAACCATGTGGGAACATTACAACTAGATTTTCACGTGGCAACATGTTCTGTTTACGAATTGAGACCAAACTACGCAACCAAATCACAACCCCTTATTAGAGGGAGAGGCTGAGACGATGAAGTGCCGTGCGCGGTGTGGATGAGATGGAACTGCTCTGCTGTGCCTCAGCTAATTGGCACCACTAACATGGGTATTCAGCTGGTCATTTCATACATAAAAGCTTGTAATTGTGTGAGTATTTCCACTCACTCTTAATCCGGCTGATGAAAACACACACAGATGTGAGGGTAAAAGGTTGTGTGAGACTCAGGATGTTGCCAGCTCCTCTTAAATAGCCTCCCTGGGCTGCTCAAACGTCATTTTAATAATAGTAGTAGCAATATTAATTTATTGTAAATTCAAAAGGAGTTAAAGCAAAGCTGTGCCAGGATTCTCCAGGAAGACACAAAAAAATCAAGGGGAACCTCTTCTTTTCCAAACTGGAAAGTCACTCTGGGGGAGGTGAGGGCTGCGTATTTATGCCACCCACTCTGTCCTCTCCCTACCAATTTGCACAGCCTGTGGCCAAAGCAGGGGTTCTACCAGTCCCCTGGGTGTGCCACGGGTGGTCAGCTGGCGGTTCCTGGAGCACCTTGCACCACCAGCATCACTCAGGAACCTCTGCTGCAACCACTGCTACTGGAGAGTCCAGCCAGCTTGCATGGGTGCTGTTTGTCAGGTGCTCCACTGAACTCCCCAAAAAATGTTACTGGGAGAACTGCTTGCCCTCCGGGAGACTTTACTTGAGCAGCTGGGCTTGCTCTTCCCACACACCATCCTCCCTTGGATGCATTGCATGGGCATTTCAACAACCACCTAACCATAAAATAAGCATAAATGTTTGCTTGGGCAGAGGATGAGGACTGTGTTTTCAATCTATTCCAAGATTTCTCTAAAATAAAGATTCTGTGTCTATGGATAATAATTGTATTAGCACAGCAGGAAGTTAAAATAAAAAAAGAAGCTAAAAAGGGACCATTTTGGTCACATGCTTCTGGGTTTGTCCCTTTCCTGACATACTTGATTAGACTTTTTACTGGTTTGTGGACAACCTAAATCTAACAGAGAAGGACTGAAGTACTGACATATGGTTAAGATAGTAAAACATGTAAAAACATTTCCAAGCTCTAGTTGAATTTCATCCAAAAATCCATTAAAATACTGAAATAATGTGGAAAAAGAAGAGGGTTTTTTATTATTTTAGCCATTTATGTGTTTTTTTGGTGAGTTAGTGTCTTCATGATTCCTAGTTCAAATTCCTCAAGTTCACACACCTCACACAAAGTGCTGTGTTGACTTGGTGCCGCAACTGAGGTCCATTTAGGGGAGTTTAATCTCAAGGACCCTAAAATCTAACACTTCCAAATTAACACCAATTGTGGTTAGCTTCTTCATAGGCGCTCTCCAGATATTCATTTCTGGCTCTGTGCAACTGCCGACAGGAAAAACGTGTTGGAAAGATTTAACTCTAACCTCACGCAGCGAATGATGTTCCAGAACATTGATACTTTGACAGGGGTTTGGATGCTGGAATTGAGACAATTTGGAGAAAAGTTCCTGGTATTTTCAATCCTCAAAGGCAGTCCCCTGGTGACTTGGGTTGCAATGGCTGGGTTTCATCAAAAACCTGACCTTCTTCCCCAAATCCTATTCTAGCCCCTTAAAAATGTCAAGAGGACTCATTCTTTCTTCTGAGTACTTCAGTGGGAAGGATACAGAATAGTCCACTCTGGGCTGTGCTGTCTTGTGGGAAAATTAAGAGGGATCTGGGACATGGCTGGTGTCAAGACCTTCAGGAAATCCTTCTTTGGCAAGGTGGTAGCAGTCCAGTGCACGTTATTATTTGATTTCAAGAATGCTAGGAGGATTTATATCTGTTTCCCCTTATTTTTCCAAAGTGCACTGCTTGGACAATAAGCAGGAATAACAACAAGAGAGGCAGATGATGATGCTGAGCCTCGTGTTGGACTGCTTTGCAGTCAAGGTGGGCTATGAATATCCATTGCAGTCAGTCACAGCTCCACACCTGAAAGATGAGGAGACGTTGTTGCATCTGTAACTGATTTGTGTGTGCCCCAAAAAGGAAATTGGATTGCAGAAAGGTTTTGCACTCAGGCCATGTTTTTGTTTCAAGCTGGTGAGATTTTACTGCAGGTTCACTACCCAGCCCTGAATGTGTGGTTTCAATATTTTGACATCACTACTTAAGGAAACACTAAAAGATTGGTTTGTGTTATTTTATTAATTCTAAAATGCTATATTTCTCCGGAAAACAATACCACATCCATTTCCTCACTATTAGAAATGTACCGGAATTTTTTCTGTAAAGAATATTTTCTAAAATATTCTAAAATATTTCTAAAATATTTTCTAAAATATTCTTTTGAGATGATAAAGTAGTTAGGCAACTTTCAGGTAGTTTCACCTGCAAACCAGGGAGAAAGTGGAATAACTTTCATATATTTCATTTTCCTTATTTAAACAGATTTTTTCCCCAGTTCTATTTGGAAATCTTTTTTCCCTGAACAAACAACCACAGATCTTTTTTAAAGGCTAAGAAAATAACAATCCAAATGTGAAAATGAAACAGAATCATTCATTTGCTGTCATACAAAATAGATTAGTCAATCTGAAATGAACCTTTTTTCTTGATTTCTCTGGTTTGGCAGAAGAATTAAAAAAAAAAAAAGCCAGTCCATTCTTCGCACAGCTCTAAATATTGTGTTTCAAAAATAGTCCAAAGGGATACATTCACACAGAAACAGATTCTCTTTCATTTTTCAAGTCATCCAATAGAGAGGGAAAAAAAAGGGAACAGAAGCTCCTCCAAGTTTCCTTCTGCTGCTCCTCTTAAAACAGGAAAAGCACATTTTTGACCACATTACATGTTTTAGTTGGACACCACTAAATACGAGGCTTTTGCTGAAATGCAGGGCACCACCCGACCGATGTTCAAAGTTGGGCAACCAGCCATGATTATTTGCAAAATAAAATTAATCCAAAAGTTGTTATAAACAAAAATGCAGTGGTAAATGGGAGCATCCTCCTGGTTGTAAACACTCTCCCACGGTGGTCCCTGGCTCATTTATCCTAAGATTTACCCTCCCTTAGTGGCACAGACAGAATTTAGGTGCATGAGGACTTTGACTTCAGATGCTGGGTTGTTCTGCCTTTCCTTCCTTCGTTTTCCCTGCTGTGTTTTGGTTTGGGCAACACTTGAAGGCAACGTCATGGTTTTCATGGAGTGCCCTGGGATATATATGAACCACGCCCAGGTAGAAGAAGGATGAATGACGGACTCGCTATTGGAAAGGAACAATGCTTTCCTCTGAGGGCTTTGCTGCAGCTCCTTCATCTTCCCCTCATTGTGAAGGTCTTGGTGCTTCTCACCTCTGATGGCCTTTCCCAGCGTGGTGTGCCATGTCAGCAAACCTGACCTCCTTCCTCCACACATCCAGTTAAAAATAAAGCTGTGGGGGAGAACGTGTCCCCGATGTCTCTTAATGTACAGACCTTTTACTAAATGTTGTGTATTAATTCTTTAGTTTCTACTTTCTGGCATTGCGTTCCAGTTCATTTGGTTGAATTCAGGATTTTATTTATTCCTCCCTCTTTTGACTCATGGGTACATTTCTGCCAAGCCCGCCGTAGATTCTGCGTGCTATAAAGTACCTAATTGCATTCACACTCTCTGGTTAAAACATGTGGCAGTTGGTTAGTTTGCCAAAATCCGATATCTACCAACAATTTGACTAGTAGAAAACTTAGGAGTGCACAAGGAGTGCAGGAGCAGGGATTTTGTGCATCTCTAACTCCAGATCTCCATCTGCTATGAGATCTGTGGAGCACATTCATGCATCTGGGCAGAAAAAAAATCCATTAAAAATAAAAAAGCGGCAAATATCTGTACTTTTTTCCATGCCCAAGAGCTGATTGTCCTCTACTCTCTGTGTGCAAGAATGGTTTTGACAACAGAAAGCTCTTTGGGCCACCCAAAATTCCCTGAGTCATGAGCTTCAGGCAAACCAGCTTCTAAGATTGAGAGGATCTTAGAGAGTGATGCAGCACCACACGCAGGTTCCCTGGATGTCTCCGTGCCAGCCGGTGTGACTAAAACTGGCCCAGCTCCTGCCCACCGTGATGAGGTGTGTGAACTGCCCCACCCCAAGCCCCCTCACAACTGGTATTACAAAAACCTTCCTGAGTTTGAACTCATCCACAGTTCCAACAGTGGTTTTCTCTGTAACCAGAGAGGCTTTCAACCTTTTATTTGGCTGAAGCAACTCGCCAAAATTCAGGGCTTAGCACTGTTTTTTTTCCCCTCCCCACTCTTTTCTTTCCCTGTTTGGCTGGTGGGAAAAGGAATGCCTGGCTGGAATCAGACCTGGTGGTGATGTGGGACGTTTCTTCCATGTGAAGCTATGAAGTCCCACTTCCCCCAACACCTCAGGAATCAAAGAGCCGGAAAGGCTCCTCTAGCTCAGAGAGCCAGACGCTGTTCCCAACCAGCTCTTGGCCTCAAAAACTTCCCCTTCGGAGTTTCTCAGTTCCTGTGCTTATTCTGGCCTTGTCCACTGCTTCTCAACACTGCTGCCAAGCTGTGGGCATGCTCCTGGCACTCTTCCCAGTGCCACGTCCACCAGACACTTATCATCACCTCCATGATGGGATGGAGTTCACGATCCTGCCAAAGGAGGTCACCTCAGACCAACCCTTCTTCAGCGCTGAGGTAACCATTTTCCACCACGAGGACATCAATCCATTGGCAATGGATGTCAACAAGGAAAACTAACCTTGCAGCACTGCTTGTGGTCTGCAGGCTTCCGGGATGAGAAGGACCTCGTGTGCCTCACCTTCTGGTGTCAGCTGCAGGGTGGAGCAACTCATGCATCTGCAACAACGATGGAGAGGATTGGTATTTAAGGGTCACACATGGCATGCAATGCACTGAAGCTGTCACAGCGCTGAGCTTTAAGTAAGACCCGTTTTGTTGTGATGGGTGAACCATGTGAGTTCCACTTGGAGCTTCCCCTCTGAAGCAAATAGATCCAACATAATTCCATGTATACATGGCTGTTTTACTAAATATACTTATGTGTGCTATAAAAATAGAACATTTTCCTGGCCTTAAGGGTATGGATTTGTCTGCAAGCGTTGCTGCAACATGAAATTTCAGAATCCTTTTCTGCAGCAGAAAAGATTTTGAGTAAGCATTTGATTTAAAAAAAAAAAAATCACTGGAGTTGTCTGCTGTACAAAACTTTGCAACTGTTATTATTCACATCATCAACAAACAGTCTAAAAGAAGTGGTGTGCAGGGGTGTGGGAAAAGAGCTTTGTGGTTTTTGATTTCAGCTCTGCCTGTGAATCACTTTGCAGTCTTGGGCAAGTGGCTTAACCTCTCAGGGACTCAATCTGCAGTGGGCTGACAGTATTCAGTGGACCTCATTCAAGGGGGTGTTTGAAATAGCCACGAGACATGAGAAGACGCAGAGTCCCTGAAGAAAGATGGTATGTAAATGTAATACAGTGTTATCATGGTTTTATACTTCCAGAAATCCAGGTGTCTTAGATGAAAAGGGTGTTATTGCTAGACATGTATGGATTTTAGTTCCTTAGAGGCAAACAAAGCAGCATCTTCCAGACAGGGACCAAGATCCTGACATTCTCATCAGGCAGACTCCCACCCAAGCCAAGTATGGTTTTGCCTGAGCTAGAATTCAGCTCTTTTTGATTTATCCAACACAATCCATTGATTCTTTAACCCATAAATTGTCAAACTCGATTATTTCCAGCTAAGCAGATGGCTGAAAACAAATAACCTGCAAGATAAGGTACTCTGGCTTTAGTTTTAAGTAAAATTCAGGTTTGCTCAACATGAATATTACAGTTACATAAATAACAAGAGAAAAAATCACCCCCAAATCCAAAAATCGTTTTTCTGCAAAAACATAGAGGATCAATTTCTCTAGTTTAGTATTACCAAACTTGGCAGTATTTCATATTTGAAGTATAACGATGTCATCTGGTTGGCCTTTTCCCATTGCAAACAGTAAATCTTAAAATCTGGAGAGATCTTTTATTTGGTTATTCATATTGTACTGCATCAAGGGGTTACAACACATGTGCCTGGGCTTATTAAAATCATCTGGAAGAGACAAACTTATTATTTAAAGGCGCAGTACTTGAGCCTGTGCTGTTTTTCTTGGAAACTGTTTCTTTTCTGATGTCAGCTGCACGTACAGTTGTATGTTCGCTGCCACTTGTGTCACGTGGAGAGGTCCCTTAGTTTGGAGTGTCTTTTCATAGTGTCTGGAAATAGACACTCTAAGCCATGGACTTGCATCCATCGTCCAAGAGACTGGGAATGCACAATGCCTTGTTTCTTCAGGAAGGACTTAGACCATCATGGTCAATCTCCTCATTTGCTTTCGAATGGAAAGTTACTACTGTCTGGTGATGAAGTACACGTGAAACCTTCCATTTTGGCAAACAGGAACATTGTTGTGCCAGCCAAATATCTTGCTCCTAGGGATGGTTTCATTGCATTTACTCTGGTGCCATAAACGAATAGCGGACTGGACTTCTTCAATTCCTGTGGTGCCTTCCGCTGAGCTGCTCCTTTCCCTGCCTTCCCAAATTTCCGAAGGCTTCTTTCTCCTGCTTGTTTTTATTTATGTTTCTGAAGTCTACGTTGTTTGGGGTTTGGTTTGGGCTGCTGGCTGCTTTTCTTGGAAAAAAATGCGGTGAAGCCAGTGCAGGATGTCCTCACAAAGCTATTTCGTGGAAATTTCCCTCGCTGGAGATTGCTCTGTGTTTCTCCAAGGCATGGAGCCAGCCCAGCAGTACCAAGAAACCTGGTTTTTTTACAGTCAGTGGATTCCTTGTCGTAGATCCACCAGGATCTAATTATGCCTCTGCAAATTTTTTTCCCTGTTTAGTTAATATCTCTGCATGTGTGTTTGTGCTGGTGTATTCTGTCCTGGCTCCCCCTTGAGTCCCTCTGTGTTGGCTCTTTCCTTCAACCTGTGTGGTTAAAGGTTTCACTGATTTATTAACTATCCTCACAGTACAGGGGAAAGGCCCTTTTTGTAACTTAGCCAGGTAGGAAAGTTTCGTGCTGTAGTACCTGAGCGAAACTTTGCTGAACTCTTCTCCTGCAAGCGCATGATTGAAATGCTTCCAGCCCATTGTGAACACTCAGCAGCAACTTATTAGATAGCAAAGCAACAATTGCTAGATACACAAAATCAGCAATCAGCCCATGGCTGGAATGAGAAGTTAAAAAAAAAAAAAAAAAAGAAACCACCACATTTTTTTTCATATATTTGAAGAAGGAAACAGTGTCTAACACCTAAAAAATTGAGATAAATCCGTTTGAGAACACCCTTCTACTTTTTTTTTCTGCAAGTATTTGGCAAGATGTGGCAATAGGAAAAACCCAGCTGTAGCTTTGAAATTAGCAGATGACTCCCCACATTGAATTCCAACAGAAACCCCACATTTCTGTGACATGGATGGGTAACTTCAATGCACACAAAGAGCTTGGAGCATCAGGGATGTGATTGTAAGATCTGCCACCAAAAGTCTTATTGTGGTCATTTCCTCACCTTCATCAGCAACCAGGTTTTCAGTGCAGCTGTTGCTGCCTGCAGTAATGCTTACTGAGTAGTTGTCAGAACTCATTTACACCATGGAAAAGCTTCCTACATCCTCCACACTCATGTATATAATTTTTATCCATTTATCTATATAAATAGCAGTGTGATAAAAGGCAGATCCCTCTGCTATCTAAAAATCTAGACTCTTGGGACGTCAAAATTTCAAGGGCCGAGTATCCTTTTAGCGCAGTGCTGTTACAGTTTTCTACACTTACTGTGCCCTCTCAAGGATTGTCCTTGTGTGTCACTTTCCTGGTCATGAATGTTAATTATTTTTCTGCATAATGACTGTCACCACAGACCTGCTATAGATAGTATTAAATCCTGTCCCAAGAGATAGAATAATCTCTTCACATGTGTGGGGGGCCCCAGCTGGTCTGGGGTCTCTGGAAACAGTAGGAACTAAAGATGGAACCTCTGCACCCTGGCAAGGTGGCAGACACGGAAGGGAAAGCTGTGACACACAGTGGATTTCCTGCCTGTCCTTGCTGATTCATAGTTGTCTGACATGCGCAGTGTACGTGTCCAATTGAGAATTATTTATGTTACTAGAAACCAATGGTGCATGGACATGTGTAGATAATAAAGTGTATATAAGTCGCGGCAGCGCTTGCAATAAAGTACAGTACAGGTCTCAGGTCCAGCCTTCTGAAGAAGACGTGTCGTGTTTTGACCAACCCCGACCGCGACACACATGTCCTTGTACTCCACCATCTCAGATTTGCTTATGTGATCGTGCAGGATAATGTAATGCAAATGATGATGATGAACCGCAGTGTTATCAGACTTTCAGCTGCTACGGCTTTGTAGCAGCAGCTGCCGGAACCTCATTGCTTCCCCATTTCTGCATCTCTGAAAGGGATACAGTTCTCCCCTTCCTTCTCACATGGTTGTCATTGGGCCACAGCACGAGTTAATGCCTGTAGATGCAACACCAGAGATGCCAGAAAATGCAGAAGGAACACGTATAAAAACTAGTCACAAATTTCTAGCCAGGTTTATAACTTAAATCACCCCTCTTTTTTATTTTCCTTTTTCTTTTTTTCAAAAAAAAAAGACCTGCTTCCTGGGGGAAAAACATGACATTTCCTGATGTCACTAAAAGTTTTCATCTGGTAATGCAAAATTTAATATTCCCAGTTGAAAGCTTTTTTTTTTTTTTTCTGGAATAGAAAAATCTCCTTGGATGGTCCTGGTTGACTGTTGCTGTATGCTGTGTCATACCTGACCACTGCTGCACTGACTTTTCATAGCTTAGAAAAAGTACTTTGATTAATATCATTGCAGAAGCCTGTTAAGTGACAGTGAATATTTCAGAGTTCTTGTACCTGCTTCATCAAACAGAACGTGCTTCCAATTAGTGTTGATCTGCACTGCTTCAAAATAAATGTGTAACTCATTATCAACTAGTATCACAGGTTTTGAACCAAAATACATCCCAAAGGAAATGTATAACAAATATTTCATATCAGCCGCATAAATCATGGGAAAACATGCTCAATTTTTTTTTCCCTCTCTCCTTCTTGGGATGGTGTTCCCCTTCAAACACTGGCACACACCCATGTGTTCCTGTCACTATCTAAATGCAGGGCCCAGTCACCTCCTCTCCTTTGCCTGGGATCCCGGATCAGGCAATGGGCAAGTTCATAGAATCACAGAATCATTAAGGTTGGAAAAGACCTCCAGGATCATCAAGTCTAACCTTTGACCGAATACAAGTTACAACTTCATAGTGAATTAGGGTCAAATAACCCTGAATAACTCCTGTCTGCTGGGGGCTCTGGGAGGCTGCAGAGATGGAAGATGATGGATCTTCTATGGGAGGAGAGCACTGGAGGATGTGAGGGCTATAAAAAATAAGTATGAGAGGAAGAAGAGGCTGTGTTTACCTATTTGATGAGGCTACACAGGAACTGGTTGGAGTGATGTTGCACAGACATGTTTTCCAAACTGGAGGGTGTTAAATGCTTGGATGATATTCAAATAAGCATATTTGTCATGTCACACGTTGGCTTTTAGCAGCCCAAATCCCAAAGGATCTCTATTATTAATTTATCCTTGATTCTTAGATAGGCACAGACTATTTTGATAAAGGGAGGAGAGCTATTGTGATTTTCCTTCCTTTATTGCTCCACCCAAGATCAAGCAAACAGGATATTTCATGGCATTGTACAGACAGTCAATCTATCGTTTAGCAAAAGGTGCTGGACCACAGAGACCAGGCTCCCTTCTGTACTAGGCTGTTTAGTTCAAATATAAAACTGGAGAAGCATGATTTTTCAAGATTTTCTCCTTCCTCCTAATTTGCTCATCCCAAACATTTTTGTTTCAGATCATATCATAGAAGTGATGAAGACACATGCTTGGTTTTTACTTATCTTTAAACACAACTCAACAGATACAGCCCCTATTTGGATGAACATTATACCATTTTTTTTCGGATCCTGCTGTTTTGCAGCAAGAGGCTTCTGGCCAAACCATTGATTCTGGGGCCATACCAAAGAAACACACCACAGAAGCCTGCAGTCAAAATTCAGTCAAAATACAGCCTTGTCCCTTCAAAGACTGTGTTCCAGAAAGTGTGTGTAAATGTTTTTGTATGATCATGATCCACACCTTTGGTAACACAGGCTTTCCGTCACCCTTTCTTCTGCACAGACCTTTGAGCTGGCTTTGCAAAACACCCTGTGAGCTGTGCAGAGCTTTTGCTGCCCACTACATCTCTCAGCCCCCTGCTTGGAAGGGTGCACCAGGTGGGAAGAAGAACAGACTTCCACTGGGGAGAATTGCTGTTGAGGAAAGTCATGATGATGTCAATAAATCTGCTTTATTATACATTTTCTTTCTACAGGACTAGTTCTTTTGCCTTCATGGGTAGCAACTTTTTCAATAAGGAAAGTAGAAAGGAATCTGTAGTCCTGAATTACCTTTAAACTACCCTAGATGCAGGAAAGGATTGGACTGTTGGCGAGGCCCTGGCACAGGCTGCCCAGAGAAGCTGTGGCGGCTCCATTCCTGGAATTGTTCAAGAACAGGTTGAATGCAGCTCTGAGCAACCTCGTCTAGTGGAAGGCGTCCCTGCCCATGTCAGGAGTTGGAATAAGATGATCTTTAAGGTCCTTGACAACCCAAGCAACTCTAGGATTCTGTGATTCTATAACTGACATTATTATTTCTGGTATTGGTCACAAAACATCACTCTTGCACAGATAGGATATGGGCTGGTGACTGAGCCATGTCCAGCCACCCATTGCACTGTGCAGTGGTCGGGTACATGCCTGGGACCTGATAACATAAGGCCATCTTTATCCTCTTGGCAACCTTTCAGTCCCACTCACATCAAAATGTTGAGTCTCTCCTGGGGAAAAAAACAATGCAGAGATGTGAAAATGCTCCCGGGACAGTCCCTGTGCTGACTCAGATCTGAGCCCAAAGACACGCAATAGAAGTGACGTGTTTGATGTCTTTTCCAGTAAGAGACTGGTATCAGAGGGATACAGGACTGATACTGTGTTTATCCAGCCATTTGAATAAATCCACTTCCTCCATCAATCCAAACCATCCAGACAAAACGGATTAATGTCTCATAAAAGGGGGCATCTACTCCAGTATCCTTTAAAAGAGAAACAGCCTTAAAAAAAAATGAATAAGGCGCATTGCTTTAATGAGATGTGGAAATTAGCTATCGCTGCCAAAACATAACTCCTTCTCTGATTATAGGAATGGTAATTTGCCAGCTCCTGACTTCCTGTTATTAAGCCAATTGTTAAATTTTCAGAAATATTTGAGATAGTCATCTCAACCCATGGGGTTGACATTCACCCATCATGGATGATTGCCACCACCTCCTCCTCCTCTCCTGGGACTGAGTCCAAAGACCTTCCTGTATTTGAGCACTGGAGAAAGCCCTCTAGAAGAGAGGTGATGTCCGCATGCAGTGGGGAGCTGCAGGAGACAAGAGGCCCTTGGCCCTAAAGGCAAACAGATGAATCAACCCCAAAACTCACGGAGGACTTGTGGCCACAGCATATGCCTTGTTTTTTCCTTAGGAAAAAAGCAGTCTTTCTCCAAAAGAAACAGTATTTTAGAGGGAAACCCCCTGTTTTCTCTGCAAAAACCTACCTAGCATAATAAGATTACTGCATGTTATGAAATCTATTGAAAGAGATAATAACTACAATTAAAAAAGGACTTTGCATGCCTGGCTTTTGCTAGGGCAGTGTGAAGACTTGCCCTTGCAAGGAGAAATGCAGATTTTTTTATGGTAACACCGTTTGTTCTTTAACATAAAAAGGATGCTAAACTTCTGAAGATCAGGGTAAGTTGGTTGGTTGCTGTATTCTTTATATGTATGGCACAGCTGTGTATACACCCAGTCACCATATCAATGGCTTCTGAAGCATCCTGAAACACAGAGCAAGGTGTGTGTTCACCAGTGAGGGTACTCCCCTGCAGCCCTGACCACAGCTAGGGTCAGTTTGATTAAAGGAATGCTGGCCCACACGTAAATGCTTAATAATTTTTTCATATTCAAATGACAGACTTCCCTATCCTTGGACAGCATTAGGTTAAAACAGGTTCCACCTTTGCCTGTTTTGGGGTTGTTTCTTTAAACCCTGTCACCATTCTGCCTAAATACTACAGGAGAGGTTTTCAAAGACACAAGTAGCAGTTCAGCTTCCAACTCCCACCAGTTCTCCAAGGGAGATGACCATGAAATTGCCCTTTGTACAGTGAAAATCATTCCTGCCCATACTATGCTATTAGGTTACCCATACGGGCTTCTTCTGTAGACCTCAAACCCCTGTGGAGCTCATGTTCCCAGCTGCTCGCAGGGCTGGCACTCGGGTAAGAGATAATATCGCCAGCACCTTTGCACTCTGAGTATTTCACTGCTTCTTTTGTGTGACATACATTTTTTCAGTGTTAAATGTCTGTATTTCTGTAGACATACAGATATCTATATATCTATATGTATATAGATAGATAGATTTGTGCTGCATTCTTTCAATAACATTACATTGGAAATTTGTGGCAAGCAGGATCTATGTTTTAAACTTTCTCATTTGGGATTGATAGCAAAGTTAAGATTTTTTAATGTATTCCATTAAGTTATCCACATAAGAAATCTCACTGACTCCTCCTTTGATTACTCTTGCATTTTATTTCCTACCACAGCCTATATTCTATCTCTTCATTCCAGGGAAATATGGATTATATGAAATGTATTGTACAAATGAAGTCTACTGAATATTTTCCTCCAAGTGAGAAAATTCCCTGCTGATTTGTTTCTACGAGCGATATACACTCAGATACAGGCAAAGGATTCTTGGTATACACAGTTCCTTTCACAGCTATAAAACATCATTGTTTACAGAGGTATATTTTTCCAGATCTTTGGTGTATTAATTATTGCTCCTGACCCAGAATGTTTATTCTGAAAAACAACCACTACCGACCTCATCTCCCCTCTGGGATGCAATATTAAAGTATGAATGCAATGGAAAGGGCCAGGATTTGAGGAGGCCGTGCACTCTTCTCATCCTCTTAGTCGCCTTGTAAGTCCTACCCTAGGAGCCAGCCTGCTCTTTCAAACAGTAATTGAAGCCCATCGATCACCTCCTTCACAAGATTCGTGGCTCAGCTATAACCAACGTGGCAAAGCTGTTTGTTTATTCTTTCGAACAGATGTTTGAGCAGTCTCCCCAACCTCCAATAAAATATTGCAGACAACTGTGACGTTTACTAACCCCTCGTTAAAGCAATCCCCTTGAAGTCTTTAACTCACCAGAAGATAAACTGCACCAACATGATGTGCTCCCACTCTCAAGTACAAAGAGCCATTTCCACCAGCAAATACAGATTATACACGTAAACTTTTGCACTGGAAATCACTGTGTTTCTGGTTTAGATCAATGCCATTAAAATAAAGACAGATGGAATATTTTACTCTTATCTGAGATTATGGTTAATTGCCTCTCTGATTCCTCACATCTCTAACTCCTCCCTTCCCTTCCTGCTCTTGGTGGTGGTCTCAGTGGCCCATGGACTGGTTGTCATAGAGTGATGGCAAGAAGTCTTGGAGCACTCTTCCTTACATCTACAGCCTCAGGACCAACACTCTTAGTACTACATGCAGAAGGGGTTTTTCTCCTAAGAGCAGCAAATATTCCCATTCTCACCATGTGATGTTTGCCAGCATTTGCAATGCTTGCCCTCCATGCACACTCTCTGCCCACTGAAGGATGGTTATGGTCAACCTCAACCCATCCAACAGGAGGGGGCAGCAGCATAACAGACAGGTCTGAGACCCAGGAGCACAGAACTGAGGCGCAACAGAGGACAAAAAGTGGGGAAGAGAACAGCTTGACCATGCCAGCAGCATCTGTGGGGATCAGTACATGGGATACTAGCTGAGGACAGGGTGATCAAGTTGGATGCTCTGCTAATAGTGGCTGATCAGTGCTTCCTTTCACCAAGACATATTGTTTCTCTAAATCTGCACAGTGCAATATACAGCTTACATTTTATTTTGGACACCATTCCCCCAGGTTTTCATCTCACAGTCGTTTCTCCCTCCTGTCCCACCCTTCCGGGAATTCACATTGCACATATTTCTGCAAATGGAGTTAATGGCTTCTCTTTAAAGTTATGGGTGAGGAATGTCCTTTCTATTAATGCTTATCGTTGTGTACTGCTTCAATAAAGATTCCTTGTAAACCAAAAAGAATGTCCTGAGCAGTGCTGGGGGCTGAATTGCATAACATGTTCAGTGTCCAGGGCCAGACGCCTGAACATGCACAATTCTAAACACAAAGAGAACACTAAATATCAGCTCAAATATTCAGTTGGCTCAGGGCAGTGTATTTTCCTTGCTACCCATTGTGCAGCGTTGGGTTTGTGATTTTTTTTTGTTTTCTTTGTAATTAAATCCTTATAACAACTTTCCCTTATCTGAATCCAACATAACCGAGGACACATAGACGACAGCAATGATTCAGCCTGGTGAGGTCCCTAGCCCATGTCTGACTCGTCTGTGCCAAGGGACCTCATGAAATGACCCATGGGCCTCTCCTTTCCGAAGGAAATGGGGGAGATAGACCATGCTCAGGTCAGGTCCCAGTAAGGACCCAGGACACAACCAATCTGAGCGCTCAGAGATCAGGAGGCAGAACGCATGTAGCCAGGGCTCTTCTCTTCCATCACAGTTAGTTTGCAGAAATCCAGCTCTTTTCCACAGATGTCACCAGGCCAGCAAGCAGCATCACGACAGTGTATGGTATCAGTGGATCCCAAGCAGACATGGGATCTATGTGGCCAAGAGGTGCAAGCTGTTGTCATCTGAGCTATGGTGGCTGCTCCTTCAGCTGCTGTCTCTAGTAGAATTCTGTCCTCCATGTGCAAGAGTCACTTGAGAGAGATACAGAGCAGATTATGAATACAGTGCAGATGCTTAGCAGTGTCTGGATTGACTGGTGGGAGGTTTTTCTCAGTTGCAAAGTCAGTCTTCCATGCTTTGGACCCTGTTAATAGTATTTAATAATATATAGCATAGGAAAGATGGAGCTTCTATATCCCAGACAACAGACTCCATAAATGCATTTCTAAAATAATTCAGTGAGAGATCATCTGTTACACTTGTGCATGATGAGAGGGAGATTGTCCAAAATTTGTATTCTAATGGGGAAAAAATAATCCTTGGAAGCAGAGAGAGGGAATCTGCTGGCCAAGAGACCCCAGAAAGCTTTGAGTGTTTCACAGGCTGTAACTGATACTGAGACTTTTGGGCAAATAGATAAAGGGATTCCTGAAGGCAGACCTCTCTCAAGCCCTCAAATGCACATTTTTTTTGATTTTGTGAAGAGACATCTTTAATGTTTTGGTGGAGGAGGTTGCTGGCCTGTCAGGGCTTCGGGAGTTTATTTAACTTCTTCCATTCACAGTCCTGGACTTCATGGTCATCTGTCTTTATTTCTGATGAATTTCTGTCTCAGCTCTAGAATGTCTGGTTCCCATTCCAAAGATGTAATTTGACTTCTCCTTTAAGAGGTCTGACTACATCCCTGTTTTTATACAGCCAGAACTTACAGGCACTTCAGCTTCTATTCAAAGAAAACCTGGGGCTAAATATACATGTTGGGGTCAAACTCCACCAACGCCAAGTGCCCTCAAGCCTTCACAAGGTCAGGTTCCTTGTAACTTTGATGCTTATAAAACACAGAAAATAAAGTGTTCTGCCTCTTATAAAATGAGAGCAAAATGAGAGAAAGCTCTTACTCTTCAGAAAATCCTAAAACTATACATAAATTTGAGTGTGCTTGTGCCCTTATTTTTAGATGCTGAAACCTCTGGGCTGGCTGACGATAAGGAGTGTCAAGGAATGCCTCTCATTGGGATGGGTGCTAAGGTCCAGTGTTGGTGTGCCTGAAAGCTAACTATAATATAGATATGAATGGTACCCAAGTCTGCCTGGAGGTAAAAGAAATGGTGAAAATTGGTGGTTCACAAGGAAACCCTATTCATATCCCTTTCCTCCAGTTACTCTGCTAACAGGAGTGAAGAGAACCATCTGCATGGGTTCTTTACCCCAGAAAGCTTCTCCCACAATGCTCTCCTTTGACACCTCTACACCCCAACACTATGTGTCTCGGTAGTGAAAAGTTATAATGAATTTCCATCTCTGAAACTCTTTACCTGTCGAAGTCACTCTTGGCTTTCAAACGACTGCATCCCGCTAGATGAAGCTCTGAGCACTGCAAATCCTCATTTCTCTTGGTAGCTAGAATTCATTCACGTCAGCGGATCTCAGTCTATGAACAAGCCTTATTAGACCAGACCTGTGGGCTTCTTAACAAAAAAGGAGGGGAGAAAGGGACAGGGCTAGATTCGTGTACTTAAGCAGCAAAGCTGGGCTGAGAGATAAATAAACTACTAAATCATGGTGCTGCACTGTTGCCAGAAAGATATATCTCCCCTTTGAAAATAGTGTCTGCAAGGAAATGACAAATAATTTTCCATACGCAGACCTTACAGGCACACTGAAGTGAGTAACTTGGAGTACATTAGTATTTTCAGTATTCCCGTCCTTCCGGAAAGCCACGGCCAAATCCCCATTGCGCACAACGAAAGCCTCTCACTCCTGGAAACCGTACTGACAACCCGGAGAGCATCGTCTAGTAAATGATGAGTAAAGACCCCGAAACGATGTGCAGGATTCTGGCAGTACGTGGGCTCATGCCTGGACTGCAGCCACGTGGAGGTCACAGAGGGAAATAAATCAGTGGCTAGTAAGCTGTGCTGGTGAATTTGGCTGTGATTCCTGCCCCACACTCACTGTAGTCACTCCAGGACCTGGGACTCCATTCGTCAGCACGATGGCGGAAATGCAAAATCCAGATCGTAATAATGGAGACCATTGAAGGAAAGCTCTCAAGAGAAAGCCTGCTCAGCAAAGGGAGTCATCAGCCCTTCGCAGCTGCATGTGTGATGTCTAGGATGAGAAAACACAGGGAAAAATAAATAAATACAACCAAATCCTGCATTAAGGTCTCAGACCAAATGAAGTCACTTCCAGAAAAACATTGTGAAGCCCTTTGCTCATGTAATACATGGGTCTGTGTGTGTGTGCTGGGATTACAGACTGCAGCAGACTCCTCAGAGTTAGGAGAGCAGGGTGCCCTGCCTGGTGTGGGACAGGATGGGGTGCAATGGGGTGGCAGAGACCCTGCATGGCAGTTCAGATGTCCCCAGGTTGATTAGCGCTTGTGGTGCTCAGTGCGGGCAGGGTAGGGCACCTTTCCCTACCTGTGAAACCTTTCCAAGATAAACCAAAATGTCTCTGGCTCTTGAAGGACTCTCCATGATACTCATTACCTGTTGTACCAACTTGATCATTAGTCACATTCTGTTCCCTAACCTCAGTTCTCTCAAATTTATTTTACCCTCCTTTTACACCTTGCCTTTTGAAAGCAAATTTCTTTTCACTCCTGCCATGAACCCAGCAGCTGTCACCTATGAAGCACTGCGTCTGTAAGAGCTCATTGGTGAAACAGTGTTTAAGACAAGGAAGGCAATGTAGCAGCATCTTGCAAAATACGCAGCTTCTCCATGGAATGCCTGACATCTCCAAACACTCCAATAGACATGGTAGGTTGGGAAGTTGTGTTGTATAATTATTGCTGAATGACAAACACAAGCTGTATTAAAGGGCTTTTTGCTCAACCCAAGCAGTAAACCAGGGCCTGAGCTTGTACCTATAGAACTAGCTGCAAATTTAGATTTTAAGATGCTATAAATAGAATAACCCAGGCTACTGTAATTTTTTAAAAAGGCAGGAGGGCTGTGATCTGACCATGGCTCTGTTAGCTCCTTGGTGCCTGTGAGGTTGTTTAACCCAGAGAAAAGGAGGCTCAGGAGACACCTTATCACTCTCTACAACTACCTGAAAGGAGTTTGGAGCCAGCTAGGGATCAGTCTCTTCTCCCAGGCAACTAGAGACAGAAAGAGAGGAAATGACCTCAAGCTGCACCAGGAGATGCTCAGGTTGGATAACAGTAAGAATTTCTTCACTGAACTGATGGTGAGGCATTGGAGTGGCCTGCCCAGGGAGGTGGTGGAGTCCCCATCCCTAGGGGTGTTCAAAAAATGATTGGATGGGGCAGTCAGTGCCATGGTCTGATTGACAAGGTGGAGATTGGTCAAAGACTGGGCTCAATGATCTTGGACCTCTTTTCCAACCTAAATAATTCTGTGATTCTGTGACCAAAGGAGCTGGCGAGAGCTGCCATTGCTTGCAATCAGCTGCAGTGTGGGAAGGTGCTGGGCTCCCAGCACTGGTCCAGGCTGAGGAACAAAAGAACCACTTTTGTCAGGAGTATTTTACATGAAGGAGAGATATTGGCTCAAAATCTATTATTTTCTTTTATGAGAACTGTTGTAAATTTCTGCAGACACCATTGACATTGAGAATCCAATTTCCCTCAGATAAACCCATTTTTGGCAGAGGTTTTTGTCTCTATTTTTAGTAGCGTCAACAGTCACTATTCAGATTTTTGAAAGACTCTCTCTGACCATTTTCATCCCCATTTCAGCTTCAGTTTTGTAGCTAGACTAGACTTTCCTCTTCCCACACCAAGTGAAATTCGTGGGTGGGCTGAGAAGAACCATGTAGCTTATCGAGTTACATCTTACTTAAACCCTGTTTTCTAAAACTTCAATGAACTACGAGCAGGTACCCAGCACAGAGCTAAACTCGGTGGTTTGCAGAAAGCAAACGAAAGCCAGGCAGGAGGAGGGAGGTTATCCCAGGGGGGTCAGTTCTACCAAAGCCTACTCTGTCTTGGCAAGGAGCACATCCTTATTAACGCTGGTTGTAATAACACCCTTCAGCTGGTTCATGCCTGCAGCAGGTGAAGTCTGCTGGAAGAAAACTCATTGCCTTGGAAAGCTTCCTCTGTTTTTCTTATATTTCGATTCCCATTTTCAGGAAGGATGCAGAGCCTGCCCACCATTGCCTGCTCTCCTTCAGTGTTTCTGCTTCTTTCCCATAGCTTGCCTTGGGCTCCTGCTCGATAGCAAGATGTTAAGAATAATAATCAACAGAAAAACAGTGTGCTCTTTTATTTTATTTACACAGCTGCCATGAATTTTGTTATGCCTAAATCCTCTGTCTCTTCCTCTCTGTGAGCTGGAGAGAGAAGAATGGGCTTTTTAACATTTGTGTTTACTTTTATTGCTCTTTAAAATATTTTATGGCCTCTTAATAGAGTGGCACAATAATATTAAAATAACTAAAAAAAAAAGAAATGTACAGAAAAGGTATTAAAGCATCATAGAAATGGATTTAACAGTTCAAATACCCCTTCAAAGTGGCACCATGTCCTTGCTTTGAAGTAAAGCAATAAATTCACTTTATAATTCTTTATTAGAGATTTTATTTTAAATTAGAGTGCATGTACTAAGCAAAATGTCAGCTTATCTATATATACAAATATTTGCCTACGAGTTGGATGAACGACAACATATTGTACATTACAGTGCAATTTAGATTACAGTAGCCAGCAGAGATTAAGTCACGGTCCAGCCCCATGCTTAGAGTTGTACTAAAAGTCAGTTTCACTCTCAAAAATAAGTAGATAGATGGTGTAAAATAGGAATATAGCAATTTGCTTCCCGTTGTACAGCAAAGCCGTGGCTGATGAGCATCCCTTTGGTACACCCAGCACTGCCCCCCTGCTGTGGCAGAGCATTCCTTTCACAAGAGCCCCAGCAGATTATCCTGAGCAAGAGTTGTGATATGCCGATAGCCTTATCTGGCTGGTGGCTGGAATTAAAACAATGCACTGTACTAATGCAGGCGATTATCAAAGAGTAGACAAAACAAGAGGGATGGAGGTGCAAGTTTCAGGCCAGGGGCTGGCACAGGGAAAGTGTCCATCCCAGAGCAAGCAGGAAGCACAGGAAGGCAGAAGGTGGATGCTTTGTTATAAAAATTGTCACATATGCACATTTTTACTGGTTTTGTGCTGAATGATATCCTGAGGAGCACTGGGAGCCACCAGCATCCTAAGGGATGAGGCCAGGCCAGAGCAGCTTCCCAAGGTACTCAAGCAGCACAGTGGCATGCAGAGACTCTCAATCTTCCTCATCGAGGAGGAGATCTCAGACAAACCCCTCAGCTTGCTCAGCACTGATCGTTTTCCTTCCTGTTCCCTTTGCTTTTGCAAAGCTCTTTGAGAAGTTGATGAATTAAAAAGTGGGGAAAGATGATTACGTCAACATATGTTGTTTATGCGATATAAATAATTGCCATCAGGGTTGTCACAAAGGATACTGGCACTTAGGAGTCACACATGGGGGGAGTACAAACGTTAATTATGGCACCTGACAAGCTCCCAGCAGCCCTGAGAGATAAATCTGCTGCCTGCTCCTACTTGAACTTATGGCATCCTGGGTTTCAGGAGCTTCCACTTTTCTGCATGATCCAACAAACATCCTCTCAGGATCTCCGGTGAATAAATAACTCTTTGAAACACGTCTTCCCTGTTGTGGCACCCGTCCCAAGGAGCCCCTGTTCGCCTCTTTGGCATTGTGTAAACAACCACAGCACAATTTGGAGCTATTTTTTCTTGACTAGCAGCACAATTACTTCTTCAAAGGGCCAACTCCCCATGCCTCAGTTCATCAAGCTGTCACTCAAGAAAGTCAAATCTCTGGACGGGTGCTGCAGCCCTCTCATGAGCTCTCCAGTTTCCCGCAGTTTCTGGGCTCCAGCAGAAGCTGTTTGGTTCAGCTGGCTGCTGGGTTGGAGGAGGGCACTGTTTTGTGCCCATAAGCAAACCTCTTTGCAAGGTCATCTCCTTCACAGCCACCCCTCGCCTTCCTTTGAAGCCTGGGGTGTCAGCAAGCTCAGCATTGCTATCACGGTGTGCGAAGGAAAGGGGTTTATTGTGTTAAAGGACACGTCTCCTTTATCTTGTTCACTGCAAACCTGTGATCCCAGATCCTGCCTCTCAGGACAGAACAGGGTTGTTTTTAACTGGAACCAGTGTGTACAGGGGACAGTTTTTGCTTTGAAGGTGCCCTTTCCAGTACAGATTAGAGCCAGGCTCCCCAGTGGTGTAAATCAACTGTGCTTCTACAAAGTCATCTGTTACCAGTCAAACTGTGTCTGATTTACCTCCCCGAGCATCTGTCCCTCTGGCCAGAATCAGAAACACTCAAAAAACCCTGGCTTTGTGCTACCATACCAGCAATATCCCGATTAAGTTATAAATTTGCCACTAAAAACCTATTGTCATGTTCAAGCTCTTAAGGGTGAACACAATCTCACACTACAAGGTAGCAGGAAGAGATTAAATATTACAGCCAAATCAGTTACAGATTTATTCCATAAACTTCTCATGATTTCATTGTATTTTTCCCTCCTTTGATGAATGGATTTTCCTAAGTATGACAGATTTATTTTTTGTGGCAGGTACTTTTTTTCTGTTGCCATGCTTTATGCCAGTTTTCCATTAAGTCCTAAGGAACAAGATGAGGTGAGAAATAAGTTTTCTTATAGCTGCAATTTGATTTAGGTGCATGCAGCTCATATTTGAGAACTTCTTTTAAACAACACAAGGACTCTGTTTCAAAAGTCTTTGTATGACTGTTTGGAAACACTGGTGTTTTTAGCAAAGGGAAGAAATCTGAGAGAAATGATAGGATCTGCAAATGGCATTTAAAAAATTACCATTAAAAAAAAAAGGAGCCTGTTTTAAGCATCACCTTTAAACTGGAGATTTTCTGAAAGATTGTGGAATATTTACATGTAGTTAAAAGGGTGGTCTTGTAAAGACCTGTGGAGTATTTATTCATTACCAAGAAAAATTTCACTCAATGTACTCAGGCAAGTTTTAAGTTTCCTCAGATTTCTTTGGAGATTTCCAAACCTACAAATGCTATAAATATGATCATACGTTAATCTGTCTGAATTCTGTTAAACTGACACTTTTTTCCTTAAAAAAAAAAAAATGCAATCCATAGTTTATTTTACTTGATTCATATTTGATATTTAAGGAAATTAAATAAATCTCACGTTTAGCCTCCCAAAATAATACAGGGTGTCCATTAACATGTGTTAAAATTAATGAAAGCTTGGTGGTGAACATATAAATAGCACAGCTGCCAGGCTGTTTTGTAAAACTGGAGTTGAGCTCTCCCTGCTGTAAAGTGTGCAGAGCAGTTTCACAGAGATAATGCATGTTGCTGTTTGTAGTCTCTCTTTTGTTGTTTCTGCTTTATGGGCTCTTTGGTTACACACTGGAGTGGTGCTCCATCAATATCCTGCAGCTCGGCTAAGATTCTTGTAAGTTGCTCAGTTTTTCCACTTTCATACATATCAGGGAAAAAAAAAGTTGTTGTCTCTGCACACTTGCACAACGATATGTTGATGATTCTTTAACTTGATGATCCTTGTGGGTCCCTTCCAACTCAGGACATCCTATGATTCTATTAATATCTTGGTATAATTGCAGCACACTGAGCGGGGAGACTTCCAGTGAGCAATCCTGCTGGCAAATGTAGAAAGTGAGTTATGTACTGAGTTAAGAGGAAAAAATATTAATCTAATACCTCTGAACATGCCTAACCAGGCACTTGCTTGTTATTCACTGTTTTTTCCCCTACTGTTAGGGTTCCTAATTTCTTTTTCCCTGAGATAGGAGCTCTCTTCCATTCCCACCTCCACCAATTTTTATGGGGCTGACCATGATTACATGGCGCAGCACTGTGGTTCTCCAGCAGCAGGTTTATTACTCATTGACTTATGCCTGGTTCTAGTAGCAAAAATGACATGAGAATCTGACCCTCTGCTTTTGTTTTGCTCTGCTCTTAAATAAAAACATTGCAGCACTGACATGAGCTTTACATGACAATTCTCCCAAAGCCGTCATAAGGTGTTCTCACCCTAAATTGCCACTCATGCTCTGGCTCCAGACAAAGCCACTTTAAAGGGTGTTCTTGTAAATTTTACTGCAATCATGATACTGAGGACTCTGACTTGTCTCATCAGCCAATATATACATGCTGCACCTCCAGGAGCTCCCAAAATGACCCAGGAGTGATTTTGGGTCCCTTTGAATTGCTCTCCCCACTCCCCTGAGAAACCTACCATGGACCCAGTGTGCATCTATTGCTTAATACATCATGGCATCATCACTAATCCCAGTGCTTGCAGAAAACAACATTTGTGGCAGAGAGGCAGTGGCAAGGGAGCAAAAACCAAAGTTTTGATCCAATATCCAGAAAAAAGTATTGAAATAGAGCCTCCTTTCCATTAGGTAGTTACTGAGAAGATTAAAATATTAAATGTGATCTTACATGAGGTCAGAAAGTTAATCCACCCCTCCACTAAAAAAAAATTACACCCTCTAAACAAAGAGACAACATCAGGAAGTATGAGAGTTTTCTGCAGAAAGTATCAATGGAGCTCAAGCAAGCACATGCATCCCCTGCAATGGTGGTGTTCATCTAAAAACATTTTCCTAACCAATTCCCCCTCCCACTCCAATTAAACTTGGAGATTTTTTTCCATCAGCCCTTACCAGAAAGCATCAAAAACTTATTCCAAAATCCACTGACATCATAGGGAGCCTTTCCAAAGGCTAATGGGCTTTGGGATCAGGCCCTCGGTTTTTATTCCAAGCGCTCACAACAGTGAGCTTAAATGGGTCTGTGCGCTTATGTGCGCCCAAGATTTTCCAACATTACGTTCGTTTGGGACAAAGATCCCCTCATGTGGTGGACTTGACGTGAAGCCCATTTAAATCCCATCAGTCACTTCAAAAGGGGTGGGAGTAGAGCCAGGCCAGCTGAACAGAGGTAGAGTTCACCTTACACCCACTCTTATCACCATGGCTGAGGGGAGGGACAACCATGCTAGGCAGCTGCCAAAGAAGGGGTGACACTGGCACTACGCTGAGATGACAATAGTGGTGAGGCTGGGAAGTTTTTAGGGGGGGAGAGTGGAAAAACCATGGAAGAAAGCTCACACAGGGTCTCTGCTCTGCACTGCAGCTTTGCAACTATTCAAGTTGTGCAAGAGCAGTGTATCTGAATGTTTCTGTGCCTGTCTTTTAGTGGTATTCATCCACTAAAATGTTAGACATTAATCTTCCCCTAATTGACCAGAAGACCACAGATCCATGGTATGTGAATATGATCCTAATTAGCTCACTTCAGGTTACGCATTGATTTTCTGTGTGTTGCCTTTTGGAGCTGTGGAGCAGCTTGTTTTTTGAGGTGAACATAAAAGAGAGAGGGGCAGAGGGAGTGTTAGTTACAGCTATAAATTTTACAGTTCACTGGAAACCACATTAAATGGCAACATCAGTTTATAGATCAACTCTGCAACTGCTCGGTCGTTATATTGGTGGTGGTAGATTATTGTGTTGTAGCCTTGTAAAATATGGGCACCGTATTTGCTGGGAGAGAACTTAAAAAGAACAATAAAAGTCTCCAGTGTCTTTGATTTCTCATTTCTCTTGCATTGCAGTAGGCAATATGATACAATCTGTGTGTGAGCTTTTCAGGGGGGTGAGCATTTGCAAGGCTTTACTCTTATGCTCCAGAGGGCAAAATTGATGAGTCTTCCTGATTTTAGGTTATAGTGACCCTGCATCACTCTTGGACCGGCCTAGATGTGGAGGATATGGCCAGACCATTCCCAATTTGCTTCCAGGGGCAGGAATTTCCAGTGCCACTGAAGCAGTGCATCCAGCTGCACAGACAGCCCATGCAATAGCAGTGCCCATGTTTGGCTGACCCTTCTGAGACGCATGTCCCTCTTCCAGCTCAGCCAGACCTGAGGACAAAATTCATGTACAAAAATAAAACTTGTAAGTGATAAAAAATGGAATCTTTTCCCAGACAGTGTCTAATCTCTGCCTGTCTTCTGAAAATGTAGACATTTATTTTGGACTATGAAGAGCTTCTTTCAAATGTTTGGCCTCTGCTAAAGGCACGGAGCTCATTGGAAAATTCCAGCCACAATATGCTGCCTGATGACCAATAGATTTTGAATCCGTATTTTCCTTCCTTATTGAAATGAGGCTGACATTTGCAGGACTGGTGAGATGTTCACTGGAGGAATTAGTGTTAATAATCGTGGTTTTATCTGCATGTGGCACAAAGTTTTTTCCAACCAAGGAACAATGAGCACTGCCTCACTACAGACCAGGCTGATCAGCAAGCTTTCCTTTAAAGAAGGGATATTTCCAGCTTTAAAATGCAATATTGTCAGGGGAAACTAAACAGCTTTTCTGCATAGTAGACAAATGGGAATTCTCTCACATACACACTAAGAAGTTAATCGTGTGAAATTAAACATTTTACAAAATGCTACTGCTACCACTCACCACACTTTTCAGAATTTGTCTGGATAAAATCCCACTCGCTTTGTGAAGGATAATCCAGAGATGAGATGTAGTGCATGGCTGTCATGAGCCACTGTGGTGGGTCCAGTTGCAGATAGGAAACTAAATAAAATCCTCCCATGTTGGTTGTTGATACACGCTGTAACCTGGATGGCCGTAAGGCTTGTCTTGTTTCCCCCATAAAGGCTGGACCACTAAAGCCACTGGTTAAGTTGCCACTGCAGGAAGAACAGGCACTACTCTGAATTGAGTCCAGGTTGGAGGTGATGGCAGTCACCACCACAAGACTGTCAGCTTTTGTTTGTGGAATAAGTCCATGGGATTGACCTTCCCAGTCGCTCTCCCAGGGACAGAAAACAGCCAGTATTCTGCGCATTTGGGTAATTTCTGCAGAACTAACATGGCTGCATGCGAGACATGGCTGAACTCGTGGCTCAAGAGCCAAAGAGCAGCAGAGAGCTTTCAAGGATGCAAGAAAGACTTCTTCTGTTTCTTTCTCATGAATAAAAAGAACTTTTCTTGCCTTCATTTCAGAAAGTGATACAGCCTTGTGAATGCTAAATCCTCTTTAAAAATAACATAAACAGCATTTGGTAAAAGTGATCGAATGCATGACAGTCCTGTCAAGTTTGTTTGGTTGCTTCCTAATGGAAAGGATTGTGAAGGCTGTTAGTAACTCATCCTCTGAGAAATACAGCAAGCTTCACAGTTATGATTTCCATAAGAAAGGAAAAAAAAGAAAGCTGCTGTTTATCTAATGCAGAGGGAAAGGGCAATGCATCTCTGCTTGAGACGTGTACCAACATTACATGATCTGACTGCTCTGCAGTGAGGGACTAGGAGGTCTTAATGATTTTTTAATATTTTTTTTTTAATGTGGGGGAGTTTTGGCCAAGGGGAGCATAAAGACTGATGACCCACTCTTTCACCAGGCTGCTTCCTATTTACAGCACTCTGGCATAGAGAACTGCTCCAACCCAGCCACAGATCATCCCTGTTGATGCAAGAGCAAATGCTGGTTTCTATAAGGTGTCACGATCGTGGCCCTGGGGAAGCTCACAGTGGGAGAATGAGTGTGGTATGCCATTAGTGCTTTGATATTTCAACAGGGGATCACCAGGGACCTTCTGTCCGTCGGGCAAGGATGAAAGATCTGGCAAGGGCTTATCTCAGCCAGGGTAGTGGCATGGGCCAAGGCATGCTATGCTGTCCTGCTGCAAGGAAAGTCATGAATTGGCCTTTGGAGACAAGCAGCTCAATATCTCTTTGATGAAAATGCTTGAGATCATCCGTGTATTTCAATCTTGTCAACATATGGGTGTTGTTCTGTTTACTGCCCTGTTTTTAAAAATAAGGACCTTGTCAGGAAGAGATTGCAACACACCCCTAGAAAGACGTTATTTTCATTTTAAAATTTCCTATGTCCCCAGCTAAAAATGTGAATCAGAGATAAAGTCTGACACGTTCTCACCATTTGTCTCTGGCAAAAGGAAAAGAGGGGTCATTCAGTTCTGGGTCTGACGTACAGGATGCCACTCAAGCCATCCTATTCGATAACTTCAACTTGAACTTGTCCACTTCTGTAAATGGGGCTGATTTATAACCCTGCCACACGGACTTGGGAGCTTTGTGTAATTTTCTGTGTGGTAATAAGCTGCCCTGCTGTAATGGCACTGAACAAGTTTTTGCTTGCCCGTTGTTTAGCACCAGAGACCAAGGTGTTAAGGTCTAAAGGGCCCTCAGTATGCACAAAGCGTATTTCAGGCATGGTATCCCTATCGCAGAGACAGTTCAGTGGGGTTTGAGAGTGATTTGTAGCAAAAGTCCTGATCCCTAGTATGGAAAAAATCTTTCCAAATCCCAAAAGAAAGCTGTAAAGTCAGGCACTCAATTTACCTCTCCCATTAAATACATTGTAAAGAAATTTTTATTTTAAAAAATCCCAGAAAACCAACAACTTCTGCTAGTGGGTGGCACCCCTGCCCATGGCAGGGGAGTTGGAACTAAATGACATTTAAGGTCCCTGTCAACCCCAACCATTAGGAAAAAAATAATTACAATAAAAACCAACAATTGCTACTAAAATCTAAGGAAATGCTGTCTAAACTCCAGTTTGTTGGCATCTTCATGTGGTTCCTCTGACAGATTCAGCTATAGTTAGACTCTTTATGTCTTTGTGCAGCTCAGTAAGAGCAGAAACTAACATGGATAATCCAGATCACACTACCAAATGTCTGTTTGAGAGCCCAGGCTGGGTCTGGATTCCAAGTGCAAGGCTGGACCATCTAGAAGAGGGTGGTTGTGTCCACGGACAGGTGTACTATGATAAGTGTGATCTTTCCCTCCACCTGCAAAAAAAGAGGATATTTCCTCCAAACCTTCAGCCACATTTCATGGCATGGAACATGCTGCCTGAGGTCTGCCACCTCATCCATGTTTTAGAAATACACAGCAGCAGGACTTCAAAGGTTGAGGCCCTTTATAGTTGCTGATGCTGGGAGTGCTCTGACAATGCCTTTTTGTATGAGTCAGAGGACTCATACATTATTCCCCCAAACTGCTCCAATTTTCATTTGTTTGTTTGTTTTTAACTTCATATATGGCATATAATTTCATGTTACATGGCTGCAAAACAAAACTCTTCCAACCTTTATTTACTTACAGTGTGATTGGCTGGATTTGAGAGACTTCAGATGGCACGAGGGAAAACAGATGAGATGACTGGAAGAAGCAGAAATTAGCTCTCGTTCTTTAGATGATCCTGGTGTACAATGAATCCAACAAAAGTAACACATCCCTATGTGGGTTACTGGTATGTTTAAAGACTCAGTGTCAATTCATGTCTTCACTGCCATAAAGAGACCATCCCATAATATTCTTTCCATATGATAATTAGCCACTTGGTTGAAGCAGGGTAAGACTGGCTTTGAGGAATAGCAAAATGAGCTGGTCAGTGAGTAGAAAGCAGTGAGTAATGCTGTAGTCTGTGCCCTTATGGACCCTTATAGACTCCTCTGCCTGGCTGTGCCACACTCCCTGATTCATTGTGCTACTGAAAAAAAAAAAAGAGAGTGCAGAGAAACATCCACTGAAATCAAGAGCAGCCACCAAACCTCGTGCCTCACACGAGTTCCTTGACCATCCCATCCTGGTGAATTCTGCTGCAGCTACTCAAACTAAAAAGTGCATGTGTTTATGATTGTTTAGGTTTCTTAAAAGCAAAACAAGTGACTGGCTGCACCATCTTACACACACAGATAGCTCTGGGCAGCCCGACAGGTCCCACATCTACTGCTGCAGTGCCAAGAGCTTGGCACTTACGTTTTTGGGACCATGCTCAGTGGTTTAGAGCAGATGATGTTGTCCAGCACCCCATCCTTACACCCCACTCTTGCACATGCAGCTGACATACTGTCAGAGATACACTTGGATATTCTATCCATTTACTTTATAAGGAAAATATGTTCTGAACTGTATGAGTAAGGAGGATGGCGGGTGGGAAAACCTTGTCCATGCTTTCCTGGCTGGATTCTGTATCTTTTCTCCTTATTTTGACTCCATTTTTCCCCCATCTTTCATTTGTCCCTTTCAACTAAGAACATATGCAGAGGTTATTTGGAATTGTTATGTGTGTCTTATATTGGAATGATTAATTATTCAGAAATGTTCTGTTTATAATAAAACTCCATTACAATGCTTGGACTGTATCAAGACAGCTTAGAGCTGGCACAAATGAGAGTTATTCCCACTTTTAAAAGCTATTAAAAGTGCCAAAGAAATACAAAGGAGACCCATAGCACCTATGTGCTTATTATTCATCACATCCATGCTTATTATATAGGTATGCATGAGATAAATAGACAGAGAGATTTGCACAGCACAATGCTTAAGCTGTGCCAAAGAAATAAAATTCTATCCCTGTAGAGTCTAACTGCAAAGGCAAATAGGGGCTAGCAATGAAATCGCAGATTACGATCACAGCTAAATGGCTTCTTTGAGCAAGAAGATGAGTTGGCGTGTTTTCCCTGGGAGGCTGCTCCTGATATGCATGACATTATAAATAAAGAGGCATGAACCAGATGCCAAGGATGTGAGCCAAAGCTGATAAACGCCAGTGGGAGTCTTTCAGTGTCAATAGGTCCGTGATGCTGCAAGCTGTCTGAAAGGAGCTGCTGCAGCCTGGCATCCCCAATCTACTCTGGACACTGCTGTGAACTCATCACCACGGGGTTTGGACACTTCATGTATTTCCCTTAGTATCCTTCACCATCCCTATAAGGAAGTAGGGTCATTACCAACAGGTTTAGCAGGATGGCTTCTTATATCTTGGATGACAAAGTAGTTGGATTAGCAGGAACTGTGAATGCTTAATTTCAGCTTGCTCTGGCCTGGGGACTCTAGAAGGAACCGTTGTGTTAACATAATCTCTGTGCAGTGTGGCTGGAAGAAAGTCATGCAGTGATTTATTTCATTTCACATTTGTGTTGTAACCTCTAATTGTACAACATGAATATCTGAGGATCTGTTCTTCTCCTAAGTGTAAACCAGACCACGCCTAGTGAAGACAAAAATAGTCTTTAGCATTCACCAGGTGGCAGTTTATATTAACCAGATCCACCCTGAAATTCAATTGCCTCCACCCAACCACTTCCCAGAAAGTTGGTGAGGTATTAGATAAAGAGCTCGTTTCAGAGACATATTAATTTTCATTAGGGATTTTCTAATAAATTCCTTCCATGAGAAAGGTATACTTTGTTGAAGACTGCAGCTCAAAATGCCTCTTTACTTGTGGGAATAGGTAGCATTCCTTTCCTACTCATCCATGGAGATTTCCAGCCGGAAACAGGGACACAGCTAGCCAAAGAAAGGAGCCCACCCAAATAAAGTAATGTCATGTAATTGGAAAACAGTGGAAAATGTTCTGGAAATACTCTCATTGTGTGTTCTCCAGCAGCAGTGCTTTTTCCAAAGAGGATGTTCCCACTAACAAAGAACCCATGAACAAATGCTCTCCTCTGGTTCCACATTTTCCCTTTCTCCTTTGTTCCTCAGCCACCAAGGTAAGAGCTTCCGGAGTTAGGAAGATGAATAGCAGTATATCTTCATTTTTGGGGAAAAAAAAATTAATCATTTTGGTCATTGCAAGAAGATTTTGCTACCTCCAGCACGTTGGGGTAAAACTATGGCCCTCAAAATCAGCTGATCGTTCTTTCCTCTAGTCAGTGGAACTCCTTGTATGTTTATGCAATTATGGACAGAGATTTTATTCCATCCCTCTTGTGTCACATCTGGTCTTTAAATTAAAGCAATGGGTTTTTTTCCTTCCCGCTGCTCCTATCCAATCTATTTTTATATAGACATTGTGTGCATCTTAGATGTCTTTTAGTAGGCTAGAGGTACCACAGGTTTTGAGTTTCATTTTCTAAGTAGGTTACATATGCCCTGGTGTTTCTAGTTGTCCTTTTCCTGCATTTCTTCTGGCTGGGATTTGCCTTGCTTGGAAGATGCCCAGCAATGCTCATCAGATCTCCAACAAGCTCTAATCAATGCCTCTTGCAATGGCTTCCCTGTTCCCTCATGTCTGCTCAGTCCCTCTTGCCAGGATCAGATCTGATTTTCTCAAGAAAAGCTGGTGTTATCAAGTCACCCTGTGATTAATAAGCACAGCTGGGTCTTTCCTCCTTTGTTATTTCCTTCTGGGGACCAAACTCTACCAGACTGCCTGGCTCTCTGCTGTGGAAGGATGTGCAGCACAGCTCTTGCCATCCCAGAGCCTCTGGGAAGCTGGCATAACACCTTGGCTGCTCCATAGCCCAGGCACCAGGAAAATTCGGGTTCACATGGGACTGGTAGTAAAGCAGAGGCTTGTCCTGCATTTCCCCAAAGCTCCCTGAAACAGATGCCGTTCTGGAAAACAGTTGAGCCTGACAGATCTCCAGTCTGAGACAAAAAGCCATTTGGTCAGAGTATGATCATCCAGCTGTATTCAGGACACAGCTTGCTGATTTTATGGATACACATATAACTTTTAGGACTAGAAATCAGTCTTGTTTTTCTCTTCATGTGTAATGTTTGACATATGATGTAAATTTACTTTTACAACGTACAGACATAAAAGCTACTGTGGCTTGGACATAGAATTTATTGATTGTAGAAAACTGACTACCAGGTTTGTTGATTAGCATTTTTTTATACAATGGGAAGGACAGAAAGAATGAAAGTGTGTAAGGGGAAATTTTGCACTAGATAGAAATTATTCAGTCTCTTAAAATTTCGCTGCTTTAACTAAACAATTTAGTTTAGCACAAATCTCTCCTGTAATTTTTAAGGTGTCCTCAGCCATGAGTACCTATCCATAGCCTCGGTTCAATTAATAAAATTTCTTACATAGATTTATGCACACTCAAGTGTTAAGTTATGAATTTAAAAATTATAAAGCAAGGTTTGTCTCTTCTCTAGTAAAAAAGGGCCACAAATTTTTTCACAAGAGCCTACACAAACATGCAATGGCAAACCCTTAATTCAATGGGAGAACAGCCTGATTAGGAGCTGCTGCCCGAGACTTTTAGCTATGGACAGATAGCTCTGTGCTCTCATGAACTGTTTCTTTGCTGTGTGCCATCACTTGTGCAGGTAATGGCATTCATTTTGTTTCCAGTAGAGATTGGGAGGCCACAAAATTCCTCTGCTTTCTCTGTCCTTTTGTTGATTCTTGTCTTTGGCTCAGACGTATTGATGTTTTCTAGCAAAACTTTATAACTGTTGTTTATGTGTAAGATAGAGCCTGGCCTTTAGGTGTTATCATGGCCTGGTTCATGTAACATTTTCTAGCCTGGCTTTGTAATTGAAACAATTTTCATACTGCAAACACACAAATAAGTGAGCTGAAGCTATCAAGCAAGCCATGCATGCAGCTGAGAGGGTGCGTTATGCTCGAAAGTATCATTAAAGCAATTTCCCATAATGTCTGGCAGGGAGTAGGTTTCTTTTAATGATTTTATTAAAAAGTGAATTAAAGGCCAAAGGTTGCTTTCCTACAGCCCTTAATTTCCTGTTTCAGTGCCAAATGCCATGTGCAGAAATTGCTTGGAGCAGAAGACAAGGGACAGGATCAGGATCAGCCCCCAGTGAGGCCGTCGGAGCTTTGACTCCGCAACCGCACGTGTGTGTAGGTCTGCTCTCACACTGCCATTTAACATCAGAAACCACTGTGACATAGTTATCAGTTACAGACACAAGCCTGTGGAAGTGAGAAAAAACATGCTATTGACTCCAAACAATGCTCAAGTGTTCTGTTTAATATCGGGGATATGATTTTTCCTTTTCTTGATGTCAATGTGGCATCAGTGTAATTCCAGGGAGGGTAACCGGAGAGAAGTGGGTCCTGGAGGCATATGTGCCCTTTGGCATGACTGAACTAGTGGCATGAGTTTGCATTTTCATTGCATATATATGCAGCCTGGATGATACCAATCCTTTTTTTATGATTTTTGGTTGGGTAAGCATGTGTAGCTCTTCAAGTCGAGGAGCTCCTGGTGGGCCAGCAGCTGTGGAGAAACAGGATCATCTGCGAAGAAGCAAACAAACTAATGCAATAAGAATAAACAGAACAGTAACAGGCTATGGCCTGCTCCTTCTTGGGTCTAACTACCTCTCAGTGGCTGTGAGAGAGAAAATGCAACACCCCCGACATAGATAATGGGTGTTAAACACCAGAGGCTTGGAGTCAGATGGAACTTGCTTTCTGTGGTATCCCATTATTTGGAAAATCAAATATAAGTTCCCTCCTGGTGTGCAGAAGGACTCTGTGAGATGCAACTTGCACCTCTGCAGCATTCATGGGCTTGGCCATGTATTGGAGCAAGATGTTGGTAAAACTCCAGTCTTTAAAATAGTTTAATAAAACAACTATAATTTACCCCACTGCAAGGGCTATAAACTGTAATTTAATAATGTGCTTGTCAGGGGACGGCTTTTTTAAATAATAAAAAAAAGGTTTACTATTATTAAAGAAATGTAGTATATAAAAGTATTTAATTGCTGAGGAAACAGCATGATTATGATTTTTAGATATTTAGAATGGGCAAATCATTCTAAGGAAGGGAGCTGTGTTTTTATGGTGGACTCTTGGAGTACGAGTCTCATTAAGTTTTCAAGGAATACTGTTCCAAATCTTTACCATGCTTGCAAATTATGTTAAACATGTAAGCTTTCATCCTGCTCCAAGAGTGGGTTCTCAAACATAGACGACGTTTCTTGCATGGGATGTAAGCATCTTTCAAGTAAGAGGAGTCTATTTCTTACAGGAAAATTTTTTGGGCTCTTGGATTTCCAGGTTCAACTCCCACAAGGACCCCCAAAACATCAGTTTTAAGATTAGTACCTGGAGTGCCTTGAACTCTCCAAAAGCTCAGCTCAGGGCAAGTTTAGCCAGGCAAAAACATGTAATTTCTGCTTCATCTTGGTTGCAGTCATCTGCTTTGACACAAAATAGGATTAAGAATCATATAACTGCTTCCAGCTAATAGATTTAGGCTGTGGTTCCAGGATTATTAATACCAGATCTGTGCACTACCAGCTCACCCAGGACTATAAATCTAATGTGGATCAGGCATGGACACATGATTGTGTTTTGTCAAATTAGCCAAGGGACATGATATGGAATTTATACCAGCTTTATACTTCTGTGCTAGCTGCACTCCTGCTGTGGAAAAGTAGGAGATAGCTAGTCCAACACGAAGTTAAAAAATACTGATACACTAAAAAGCCTGCTGTTATAAAAGGGTTCTGTTGTTGTTGTTGTTGTTTTGACAAATGTGAGCCATTGATTGGAGTTTGCTTATGCTCTAGCAGCATGTTGCTTATCTGGCACATGGCACTGGTGATGTGATACCACATATCTTACAGCTGGGTGCAAACCACAGCCTAAACAAGAATTAGCACTTGAGCTCCTGTCACGTAGCTACCCTTGGAAATCTCTTCTAGGGCAATAACTATTGTTTCCTTATCACATCTTATGAGAGCAAGAGGTTTGTATGGTATGTATGCCTGTGACAGTTCTTTTCTCTTGAAAAACCAAGAAGTTAAGAGGACTCTCATGCATGTTTGCTGCAATGTAGAGAGTGTTGTTTTCAATACTTAGCTTTAAGATCTTGGAAGGAGGAGGCCACATTTCCTTGTGACTCTGGAGATATGTTAAATATTAATTCTTGGTGTGGTTGAGTGGTTGGGATTGGAAACTTACCTTGCCAAAAGCAAAAAGTGGAGCACTCCTTAGCTCCAGGGTCATCAAAGCAGCAGGTAGGTGACTACAGACAACACAGCATGGCTGTAGCATGTGTTTTCTTGGCTGAGAAATGACACATCTTGAACCAATAATACTATTTCTTCCTTTTACGTGATTTTTATTTTTTGTGGTGGGAGATGATATAACAGCTAGGATTGCGACAGGACATTAGACAAAATCAGGGGGTGGAGGGGCAGGGAGTGACCATGCAGCTCATTCGCATTGACTGAGCTGATGTGGGAACATGGTCCATACAATATCAATGGGCGGTGGGGAAAGGAGCAAAAGAGTCTTTACTCTTCGTTTTCTGTGTAAACCTCTGCTTGCAAAATGGATCCTGCTGAAGGGACCGATTTATTCTGGGGGCTGAAGATGGGAGATCAGAAGTGATGTGTTTTGAAGAGGAGCTGCCACAATAAATGAACATGTTCAGCCTGGGATTTTTCAAAAGGATGGAGCCCCACTCTACAAAACATCTTTTGCAAGACAAACCTTTGCAAGAAGATGCAAAGCAGGTGTAAGATCTGCTCCAGGGAAGCTGCAGAAATGTGCTAGAGCATCTCCATCACTCCCAAAAAATGCTCATGAGCCTTTCACACTAACACAGCAACTCACATCACTGCAAGTCCCTTTGTGCTCAGGCTCTCCCCTGGCTTTCATGAAAATGATTGGTCCTGAGGACTTCTACATTGTCACAAACGAAACACATCAACAGCACTTCTGAGTGCTGCTCTGGATATTTGGTCATGTTAGAATCCAGGAAAGAGTGAAATCTGGAGGGTCCTACACGCTGTATAAGGCCTGCAGGTCAGGGTTGACATCGGAGTGTAACTGAAGTCGGGCTTTGACCCTTAACTTGGAAATACAAAGCTAAATTTTCCCCTTATTTTCCCCCTCCTGAATCCTCCCTGGTTCCCTACATGGCTGTTCTGTATTATGATACCTTTAAATAAGCAGCCTGTCATTAACTTTTATCCCAGTGCTTGCTCAGCCGGACTAAAGTCTAGGTCTCTTTGTTTTTAAGACTTGCATGGTGTGTAAGTGCCAGATGTTTCCCATCTCTTGGCTCTTGGTGAAATAAACACGAACTGCCATAACCTTCACCTTTCAACTCTTACATTACCTATTCCTAAAGTAGAAAAAATGGATGTGTGTTTATGCAGCAAGGCTTTGAACTACCTTCCAGGTTTATGTCAAAAGTCTGATTCTCTAGGCAAAGATAACATATGAGAATGGATTTTGGTGCTGCTATAAAATTCACCTTCTGCACCAATGAAGCAGTAGTCTTCATGGAGGAAAGTAATCTGGGGGGATTAGAGACCATGTAAAACTGGTATGACTTTCAGACCAAATCACTCAGCTCTTTGGCACTCCCGGAAAGCAGAGTTCTCTGTGGGTGACAGTTATTTTACAGAAAAGCAGTATAAACGTGCAGGGAGTCCACAGGGATTTATCTGACGTGTCATGGCTTTTAGCACAAACTATGGAGTTCACCCCTTCAATGTATTTCAGTTACAGAATCATAGAATCATTGAATGGTTTGAATTGGAAGGGACCTTAAAAATCATGTAGTTTCAAAGCCCCTGCCACGGGCAGGAACACCTTCCTTTATCTTTACAACTTTCCCCTCCCTGTTCCAGCAGCAGCAAAACTGGAAGGGTTAATAAAGGATTTTTTATAATTAATAACAGCTCCTCTAAATTCATCCTGGAGTTATTTTTCTTCCTCCCCTTCTTTTGCTTCTCATTTTACAAAATCTTCCTTCAAGGCACCTGGGTGATTTGGCTTTTGGTGGGGCATAGAAGGCTTCTTCAAGTTAATACTCATGCGTCCTAAGGAGGAATAGTGAATACATGGCCCCAGCAGGCGGACACCAGCTGCCTCATGACACACACTCCAAACTTCCCAGGAACAGCTACCCAGACTTAGGTGTCTCATAAGAAAGTCATACAGCAGCTTTTCCTTTTTAACTTGATCCAGTAACATTAAGCAATAAATGGGCAACAAATGGCGTAATTAAGATTGCAAAAGCATTTCAACTAGAATTCCAACTGAATTATGCAAATAGAATTTTAATTTGTGCTAATTCCTGTCTTCCCAGAAAAATTAAGTCTTCCTCTGGGGATGGCATTCTTTTTGTCATAGAGTCCCCTGAAAGGTGAATTAGCATGAAAAAGCAGTGAAATATTTTAGCCACTATTCACTTGTGCATAGTCAAAAGAATGTGTTTTCCCTGCTGTAAACACACTGGTTGCTACATCTTTTCCCCACAGAAAGCTAAAAAACAACTTCCCTGCAGATCTAGGAAATTCTTGCAGAGAGTAATCATCATCGAACTTTCCTTTGTGTTTTGAGATCATCAGAATAGTCTCCCTGAGTTTTGTTTTAATCCTCGAGCCAAACATTTGGAGACCATCTATTTTAAAGCGTGGTGCCCACTTTGCAAGGTGACTGTACTATCCATGGAGGTAAGAGAGAAAGGGTAGGAAACCAGAGCCTGAAGGATGACTTTTCACAGGCACTGAGGAGTCTCCATAGAGTTATAGAGGGCCTGGCCTCTTTTATGACCTCTCAGTGCATATTTCCTTAACCAAGCTGACTTGGGATGCTGGGGTCACTGAAACACAAGTTATTTCAAAGGCTGGACAGAAGTGTACATGCCATGTTCTTCTATAAATCCATGCTAAAACACAGCCCTCAGATCAGGAACAGTTACCATGGTCTCTGAGGGCTAATAAGAAAATGGCACACAGTGACACTAATGAATTTCAGGGCCTTGCCATAACTTTTGCAGCAGTGTTGTAAAGCTGAAATTTTTGCATATTCTAACCCCCATTACATGTGCTCAGGCCATCTGTCAATTCAAGCCCTCTGTTACATACATATATCCACACATATATGTTTAAGATACCTATATAAGACTACAAGAATTTATATGTATCCTTTGATTTTGACAACCTCACTCCTGTTAGACAGAGCCTTACTTTACATGTGGTTTCTACTGAATCTAAATATTTCTTAGGATATTTTCTGAATATCCTGCTATGTAAGTGTGTGTCTAAATATATTTTTTGAGTTTAAATAGTTGCTTAGACAGTTTGGAAAATAGAGGAGAGACACCCCACAACCTCTCTGGGAAACCTAGTCCAGTGTTCAACCACCCTTCATTTTATAAACAGCTTTTTTTTAATATTCAAATGGAATTTTCTGTATTTCAAGTTGTGTTCTTTGCCTTTTGCCTTGTCACTGTGTACCACTGAGAAGAGTCTGGCTCAGTCTGCTTTTGGCTGCCCCATCAAGTGTTTATACACATTGATAAGGTAAAATGGTATTCAAATTCATTCTTGGCATATTCCTATCATACTTCCAGAGCAATGTACATTAAAACACACTCTAGCTTAGTTTTTTCTGTTACCTGAGGGCAGTAAATCACAGAGTTACAGAGGTTACCCCAGTTAGAACTAAAGCCATCACCTTTAGCATTGGTTTCAGTGAAAACACAAACACTTCTGCAGACAAATGACAAAGTTTTATGGCTATGGTTCTTTGAAACAACTAATAAATATTTGTTTGCCATTTCTCTCTGGAGCAACTGTCCACTTGCTAATTTACACATCACCAAGAGGCCATTTAACTCTTGTTTGTAGGTATTAACCCTATCCATTACTGTGTCAATGAAAATATAAACTGTCTAAGGAGTGAGAGATGTTTGGAATAAGAGCAGCTCACCCAGGCAGGTCATCCTGAAACAGAGCTTGAGATCCCTCAAGACTCTTATAGTTTCTGATATGACTTAATGTCCATGGGAATCACTGTCCTTTGGAGAGGATGGAGCTAACACTTTCTAGTTTTCCTTCAGCTTTTCTTTGCCCTCTTTCTATGATGTCACACCCCCACCAACAGCAATGACTCTCACAACATCATTTGACTTCTCCAAGATTTGTAAACACGCAAATTACCTCTTCAAATGTTTCCAGATTTTAATTGTGTGGACCAAATCTTCAGGCTCTTCTTCCAGCTCATAACCCTTAGCCTGGGAATTGGGTATCCAGCACTTTCCTGAGCTTATTTATAAATGTATGTACATCTTAGGGTTTTATGGGTTTGTGTTCTTTGAAAACCTCATCTGTATCCGTGGAGATTTCTGCTTCATCAGTTCCTGTCTGTGGGTCCCTGGTTGATAACTTGACTTCCAAAAGCCTGTGAATTCGCTGGCTGCAGTTGTTTATTTGTTTTTCTTCCTGTTTGGCTTGAAAAACCTGCTCTCTGTAATGTTTGTTATTAAAACCTTTAAGAGAAACGCTCTTGCGTAATTTATTTTAGTTGTTGTTAATTACAATTCTCTGGGTTTTGCCTCTCTCTGTTGATATGCCCAGCCCTTGCAACCAAGAATTCCCTTTAGATTTAGCAGCTAATCTAAACAGAGTAGAGATATAACTAACACAGACTTTCTGCACCTGAATGTGCACCTAAGAGCGTGCACAGAGGGAGCACCTACTGCCATCTGCCTTGGGCCAGCTCTGCATGGTCCCAGGCCACTTCACGTTGGCTGCCCTCACACCTGGAGCACCAGCATTAGCACAGCACTGCACTGGAGTTAACAGCCATTTCTGCTCCTTTGGATGGGGACAGGATGTGCGCCATGCTCACCACAGGGCTCCTGGGCAGCTTGGACCAGGATACAAAGGGCCTGGACATATTTTGCTCTTCTTCATGCCATGGATTTCCCAAGGCTGCTATATACAATAGCAGATTGAAGCGTGCACAGTGGAGTGTTACACAGCTTAGAGTTGATAATTCGGCTGTTGGTTATTTCATTCTTTGCGTAAAGGCAACAAAACCTGGAGAACAGGCAGCATTTGGAAGATGCCATCATAAAATCATATAACGGTTGGATTGGAAGGGACCTTAAAATCCATCTAATTCCAGCTCCCTGCCATGGGCAGGGAGCATCTTCCACTAGATCAGGTTGCTCCAAGCCCTGTCCAACCCAGCCTTGAACACTTCCAGGGATTGGGCATCCACAACTTCTCTGGGAAACCTATGCCAGTGCCTTACTACCCCCAGGGTAAAGAATTTCTTCCTAATACCTAATCTAAACCTGCCCTCTGTCCATTTAAAGTCCTTTCCTCTTGTCCTACCACTGCATGTCCTTTCAAAGAGTTCCTTTCCAGCTTTCTTGTAGAATCAGTATTTCGACAGCACTGTCTAAAAAAACAAAGCAAAGCAAAACAAACAAACAAGCAAACAAAATACTAAAAAGAAATGTGTGTAGCTTTTAGCATAGTTGAAAATCTTCACAATTTCCCTTGAAAGTGAATAAAAACGGAAGGAACAGCAAACATGAAACAGTGGCATGACCTGTATGGGCTTCCTCTGGATGTTGGGGATAACTCTGTGGGAGGTTCATGGTAGAAAGGTGCCACCAGGTCCCTTCACATAAGGATCACCCTGAAATCTCCTCTAACTTTGCCAGCAACACCTCCAGTAATGCCAGTGGCAGTGATCCCCAGTAATGCCATGCAGCAGATACCTGTCCCTGGGAATGAGTGTTTGGCCACGAGCAGAGCTGGAGATAAGCCTCATTTAATAAGGTCACAGCCTGACAAGTGTTTTTCCCAGCTCTCTCATGGACTACTGGACTCTGGGCTCTTGTTCCTGCTCAGACATTGCAGAGCATTCACGTGTGAGTGCTGCAAAACACTTGAAAGGTGACATTATTTACAGCTTCTCAGATGGCCTCCCACGTGCCACTGACTAATGAATTGCACACAGCATGTATTTTTTCCAAAGGATCAAGTCTATTTGCACGAGGAGCCATCTCCCAAGCACCAGCACTTTGCAAGTGAACCATCTTCCCTCCACCGCTGCTCAACAGTAGTCTGTGAGCTGCAGATTCAGCTTTTGTCAAAAACACCAACGCAGTTGACCATAAAGCAAAGAAACCTTCATTATGATATTTTTCTTTTATAGCTCCCAAGTACTGTAAACTGTGGAGGAGCAGAGCTGCAAAGCTGGCCATTAAACTGTCTGCTCTTTCCTGTTTGAACAGGACCTCTCCAGGGTTTTAGCTGCCTCAACCACCATGGGTCAACATCCAGGAAGGAAGACGTTTCTAGGGAAACCACGGAGGCTTTCCACCAAGGTGGTTGCATGAAAGCACTGAAACTGGTGAGAGTGACAAGAAGCAGTTCATTGGATAATGTAGAAAAAGGTAAAACGTTATTGCGCACAAGCTGTTTTTATAATGAGGCCATTCAGGCATAAAATCACTTTAAATAGGTAGTTTGTTTCCACATTGCAGAATTATTTTTTGTTCTACTCTTTTAAGGAGAAGTTTATCTAGGCACAGTGGTGTATAAATAATAAATAGCCCCGGGGGCAAGGCATTTTTACTTTTTTTTCCCCCTGCTTTGTATCCTGTTGCAGTTGGTCTCAGGCTGCAAAATGAATTTTGTTTTCTGAAATAATATTATTTACTTTGAGTTCAGTCCTCTGCAAGAGGCCATGAATTCTCTTCTGCAGTTGCAATGTTTCAAACCAGACAGGAGTTTTACAGTTCAGCATTCCTGTGAGATGACTTTTCTGTGGACTGCAGGGCAGTTTGCTATGAGGACAGGTACAGTCCCGTTAGCTCAGGGACCTCCAAGAAAGCTGTGTGTGCATCCAGTGTTTAGACTGTGCACACGCCTTGGAATGTGAATGGTCCAGGGAGAACCCATCGACACCAAAGATGCAGGATCACCCTGAAGGTTGTCTGTTAGAGAAGGAGGTGACAGCCTCCACCATGCTGGAGATACACCACTGTGAGACTCTCTGGACAGACACAGCTGGTTCATGTCTTCTGTTTTCTGTGATGCTGAGCATCTCTGGATATATTTTGAGCAGTAACCACATCTAATATCCCAGACAGCAAGACCAGGAGGCCACACCAGCACCTGCTTCTCTTCTCACAAGGTCTCATCTGGCCATGATGAAAGCCTGTGAGCTTTGCCCTTCATTTGCAGCATCACAAGGGCTGGAATGAGCCTGCCATCAACACCTGCTTGGAGGAACCAGTGTAGGGTCTGAGCTCCCAGCCTGGACCTCCTGATGGATGGAGATGGTGACCAGCAGAGACCCTACAGCTGATGCAGACCTAATGGGAGGGGAGGGAGGCTGGAGCAGCCATGGGCCTTGCCCTGTTCATCACTGCTCTCATGTGAGTTTGGAGGGGCACTTCCCACAATTTAATCACAAAGGTTCTTGGTTTGAATCTGTCTCTCAGTTAGCTCTGACCTTTGTCCTTTTCTCATGACACAGGCTTGTGTATTGCTGCCCTGCCACCTGGACTGAATAAACAACAAATATTTAGGGCATCAAAAAATGGAGTTTCCCTTCTCTAATTTATTTGTAGCCTCAGGCTTTCCCTATAGACTCAATAGGAGAGAAAGCAAACAGAGGAGCTGCTGCTGCTTCTCACCTCTTCCTTGGATTGCCACCCGTGCATCATCAGGGATGAATGATGGTAGTGAAACAGGCAAAAGAACAGGATTTTGGTGTGAGAGATGCAGGGTTCAGTGGGGAGATCCCAGAAGGATGAAACACACAGTGGGTGTCTCATGGAGAGGGATAACCGGGACCTGCAGCAGGGAAGGGGTTGGGTTCAATGGACTCAAGTGAAGAGCCTCCATCATGCGTATTAGAGAGGTCCAGAAGTTTGAGCCTGGGGGAAATAAATAGAAAACGTTAAGGAAGGATCAGCCTGAAATGATCCAGACACTCAATAAAGTTCCAGGTTGCTGGAGGGGGAGGGAGCAAAATTCCTGCTCTCCTCAAAGAGCATGAGTGATTAGCTCTAAAAGCCATGTGCCAGCGCTCCTCTGTGGCTGCTGCCGCTGCTCAAGATAAAATAACAGGTCATCTGTTGGAGCAGAGGTCCTTCCAGACTGAAGTCTAATTTCTGTGCTCCAGGGGCTTAAGTGCTAGTTCAAAGGTCACTTTGCAACACCCGCCGCTGAGCAAGGACGAAGCTCATTTTCACTGAAAACAGAGCCCACAGAGCAGGACCCTGCACTCAGTCCATCACACCCGGTGAGTGTCTGCAGAGTCTCAGCAGGGAAGGAGACGTTTGGAGATCAGTAGCCTGGAATGACGGTGCCAGAGCAGATGCTTGGTGGTGTCACCACACTGAGATGGGAACTTACCTTCACTAACGTAGCTCAGGCCTGCAAAATAAACCTCAGCAGCCAAACTTGAGCCTGAAGGAAGGCCCTGTCGTTCAGTTCACTTGCACCAAAAGACTCTATGTCTTCATGCAGGAGCCACATTATTGCTACCTAAACTGTGCCTTAACATGCAAGGTGGGTAATCTTTGTCCCAGCTAAAGACGGAAAATGCTTGCAAACTAGTGTGGCTCTCACTAAGCTCTTCACCAACATATTTAAAAAAAGGCCTTTTTTAAAATTAAAACATTGATATTTGTAGTTTGAAAGGACCTTTCATTTCAGTTGCTTGCCTCTGGTTTCTTATTACTGGAATGGTAATAGTTAAAGGGGTTTAAAAGGTAAAACACAATGGGTACAGCAGCACCTGAGGCACAGCAGACACCCACTGAGTGCTGGGCACTTCCTCCTGGAAGGAGGACTGCTGTCAGCTGTACCTGGAGCTGGGCTGCTGAGCTACAGCAATGAAAAGGTCACATACTGCTAGCCTGGAACAAAATTTTCCATCCCCTCCCCCACTTGTCCCCCCCAAGACAGCATGGCAAACCACGGTGCAAAATGCATGTAAAGTAAAATGAGAACCCCTTTATCAGACAGGTAAAGCTATAGGGAGAACCTCTCATCAATCCATCATAGTGCTTGTGTTAGAGGCCATTAGATAAACTGGCACTAGAAACTTCGGAAAAATAAACTAAGCAGGATACTTAGGGAACCCAATACCTGTTTTATACTAGATGTTGGCCCACATTTCACCTGGGCCATGGATTTCCATCCTATCCTCTTCACTTATACACGACTCTATGTTTTTTCGTGTAACAAATCCCATATTTGCAGTCCTTGGTTGCCCTTAGAAAAAACACTGTCCTTACTCAGAAAGAAATAACTCACAAAACTCAAAATTCAACTACATCTCAACGGCAACACAAAAGCTCTCAGGGGCTTGTTGAGGTGCCCCGCAAACCATTCTGAGTTTTAATGTTTATTCATTATAAGCAGGAGCAGCTTTTTTCCATTACAAAGTGATCTATTTCACAGCTTTCAGCCCAAAGTGTCAAGCAATCAAGCAGCAGTTATGCCTTAACAATTGCTAATATATTTCAGCACCTAATGAATCTATGCAAAAAAGGCAGGTAAAGGCTAGAAACAGCCTACAGTTAACTCCTGCCCTCCCCTTGCAAGGATTTTTATCCCCTGCCTCCCAGTCTTATATTTTTACTGTGTGGCAATTAATTAAAATGATCAAGATAGAAGAAAGATGGAAACCTTATTACTGGTGTTATATTTCCATACTAGTTATGCCCAGGGAAAACGTTTCCCAGGAGATTAGCTAATAGTTAAGCTATTAAAGTCTTCTAAACTGGAAAGGTTATTTGCAAGGTCAGGCAACTTTACTAAGCTGGTAGTTTCAAAATTATCCTGGGTTCCTTTACTAATTCATCGATCAAAACGACACGTTTTAAATTACAGATGAAAATGGAACAGATTTAAATTCCTGTCATGTAACCCCTGCATGAAAACTACACATTACAAGCCTCGGACGGTAGTAATTTTTAAGTGAGAATGAAACATTTGTTCTTATTATGAAGTGCTGATTTACTACAAATTCACAAAGAGCTGAACCAGCCTTCTCACTAAAAACAGGTCATCTAACCAGCTTCTCCCAGGGGCTTTCAGCAGTTAATGTGACATTATTCCCCCACTACCATTAGTTAACCTTCCGGTTCCAAGTTAAAGGCACGGATGAACCTCACAGGAAGGAGAGATATAAAGGAGGGATTTTATAATGGATTCACTAACTTACTTAAACCAAAATTTCTATATGGGAATCCAAGAGACCTGCAGAGGACAGATGAGCTCCTGTGACGTGTCTCAGGACAATACTAAATCCCATCTGTACTCAAGGCATGTCATGAGATGTCCATGTATGAGAGCTCTGTCTATTGGTGTCCCAGGAGAAATGCTCTGGATCAGTGACTAGGGTCAAGGGTCTGTTGTTCTCTTTCTGCTTTGGATTTTGAAGTCCTTCATCTACATCAGTATCTGGATCACCCAGATGCCACCCTACTAGGGTGGGAGTATGGGGTTTCCAGGCTAACACTGTCAATCAGTTGTTGATCATCTTTGCAACTATCCCTAACAGTGGGATCCCCCTTTGGGGATAATTCCAGTTCGGGCACTGCAGAAGTAGCTTTTGAAATATCTTGCTTTGGAGAGATTGAGCACCTCTTATATTTGAAGTCAGGTGCAGAGAGGAACATTTGCTGCTTTTTACAGAAATAAAGTGGAGAAGGAGGTTGGGAGGGGTTAAACAAACCTGTAAAGCATTAGTAGGCAGACAGGTCCAACCAGGACCAGGTCACACAGCAGAAAGTTTGAGATGAGGCCATAAACCATCAGTTTTGTTTACAGCTGAGGATGTCACTGGGGTTTCAGCTCTGTACTGTAGCAAGAGAAGCCAGAGCCTTTGTGAACAGGGTAGAGCTGTGGAGCCTGATGCTGCTGCTCCAGGTTGTCCTTTGTGCCACACAGATTCTCCCACAGCTCTGGTGTGGCAGATGCACACAACATGCTATTCTGCCACAGACCACTCTAGGAATAGCTCCAGAAATATAGCCTCAGTTACAATCCATGATGCTGTTGACAGTGGGTACAAGGCTCCAGGCAGGGGTTTGCAGAAATGCGTGTGCTCAGTCTTCTCCAGAAAGCAGGTCCCCCTAAGGAGTATCAGAACTGACACTAAAAAAACAGGTCATTATTTTGTAAAAAAATAATCACAAGCATCAAAGTCAGCACAGAGGATTGAGATGTCCCAGGCATGTAGGGAATGCTGGAGAGTCCCAGACTGGCAGACCTTGAGGCTTTTGCATCCTTTGCACGACACCTGGAGCTCACAAGAGCTGTGTCACCCCAGAGCCATGCTCACATGGCCAGTTATGTGCTGTCAGAAGCTTGTGTGCTGTTCCATCACCGGCTGTCTCGAATGGTCCGGTTTTGTGGGCAGCAGTGGCGGTGTTGCTTTTCTTTCCATCTGGCCCCTCTGTGTCCTCCAGCAAAGGAGTCAGCACTTGCGGCTACAGCTGTAGCAAAACCCATATGTTGAAGCTTGGATCATTTTCTTTCCCAGCCAAGGCATCTGGATCTGTGGCTTGTTCAGCTAATAGTCTTGCTGGCAGTGCTGCAAGCAGCTCTGGAGCTAAATAGTCATGGAGAGGCTTGTGGAGGAGCTCACCTGTCCTGCAGGGCACTTTTCATTCTTTGTTTTGAAAGGATGTGACTCATTGACATAAATTTCATAGACATACAGAGAAAAATGCTACTGGATAATAACGACCTCCTTTCAAAGTCTCTGCTATCACATCTCCTGTTACTTCAAGAATTGTTCCTGCCAAGGTAATGTGTTTATAAGTTTTTTTCATCGTGAATCAGTTGCAAAATATTCAGGCAGAAGGACATATGGAAATCATATGAGGTTTTACTGCATTACACTTGAAAGTGATCTCTTCAGGAACGCGGGGGCTCCTGAGTTGCAGGACACTGTTTAATGCCTGACTGCTGAGACATCACCCAGAGGTGATGCATGGGAGAAGGGGAATCTGAAACTCCTTGGTCTTTCATCTTCGGGGGATTGCTAAGCTCTCTTGGTTGAAAGTGTATTTGGTGCTGGTCAAAAATCTCCCACAAAACTTTTTTCCAGGGAGAACATGGGGTTTGGTTACGTCAATACCATCTGTGTTCTCAAAACGTTTGTTTTTTCTGTTGGAAACTGAAACCCCCACTGGTGAGCAGCCCAGTTCTCTGGATACAACACTTGAGGAGGGGACTTGAAACAGTGATGAGCATCGCATCACCCACTCTGGTGATGTTTCCTGAACTGACACCTCCCTGCTGCCAAAGAGCTGAAAATGAGGCTTGAATGTAGTGATAGGACAAAGGGGAATGGCTTTAAACTGGAAGAGAGTAGGTTTAGGATGGATATTAGGAAGAAATTTTTCCCTGTGAGAGTGGTGGGGCACTGGCACAGGTTGTCCAAAGAAGCTGTGGATGCCTCATTCCTGGAAGTGATCAAGGCCAGGTTGGATGCATCTTCAAGCAGTCAGATCTAGTGGAAGGTGTCCCAGCCTATGGCAGGGGTTTTGGGATTGTATGAGCTTTGAGGTCTCTTCCAACTCAAATCATTCTGTGTTTCTACGTTTCTATGAATGATGACATGAGTAGGAGATCTCAGGAGTGGGACTTTCTGACTGACTGTTCCCACCTCTCATTTCTTGTCTGGCACCTGACTGCACAAATTACTTCATATCATCTGCAACCATGCCCACTGGCACTTTTTTCCTAGATGGATTCCACCCACAGCATTCTTATGGAGTGACAGACCATAATTTCTTTATTATGTATCAGCTGTAAAACCTGCCCATGGCTCTGATCGTTGTTTACATGGTAACTCCAAAGCAGTGTACAAGGAGGCATTGCACAAGGCCAGCTCACACTTGTTATTTTAATTCTGCCTCTACTGTTACAAAGGTGAACCAAACCTTGCACCGTCACAGGATTCCAGAGGTAAGAAAACGCACCGAGCTGATAGAAAAGTGTCCAAATCTATGTGGGCAGAAAAGTAATTTACTTTGCAGAATGCCTGAAGCAGAGAAGATGGAAGAAAGGAAGAGAGCGAGAAGGAAGGACAGACATCTGCCATGCAGCTCCAGCACTCGTAACAGAGATGCTGTGTTTGTTCAGATCAGAGCACACCCTTGTCCCTGGCAGTTCTCTGTCATATGCTGCACACCGGACAACCATACATCAAAGTTACAAAGCACTTGCTAAGCAGCAAGTGTGGCCATTTATCATGTAACATTACCTATATGCTATTCCATCACGGAATGCAGTATGTTGTGCTGGATGGAGCACAGTGGCAGCCACCTCCAAACATGCTGAATGATCAAGTGTTTTTGTGCTGTGGGAACACGAGGGTAACTGATTACAGTGTGACCATCAGGCTTGCTTTGCTTCTTATTTAAGTCACTGTATCATTAAAACTTTCCCCACTTGCAATCTCTTTGGTGGGTAAATTGCATATTTTTATATTTTAACAAGACGCACTTCATATTGGCACCTCTCTTGATTTCATCTCTGAGACTGACTGGTTCAGCTTCTGGAACAAGAAATGGCTGAGCAGACCTATGTATTCTAGCTGAACATCATGAAGTCTGTAGTTTTCTTTAGGGGACAGCATGTGGGTTATTATTAAACCAGAAAACATATGTGAATAATTGAGGGAAGCAACCCAGCATTTAGGTTAGAAAATGTGAAGTCAGCTTGCTGTGAATAACGTATCTCTGCATTTTGACCTGTTGCTGACAACAAATATATTTCACTATTACCTGAGTAGAAATGATCGGGGATTTTTTCTCCTCTAAATGAAAGCCAGTTGAGAGAAGCTGGCAACAGACAAATGATGTTCATTCCACCCTTGCTTTTACTTAATGGTTCATATCGAGATCCTCGTCATTCATCAGTGACACTACTATTAAAAACATATTTCTTATCTGGCTCTTTTATTCCTACAAATCGAGCATGGAAATAAATCCATGCTGATGGAGCGGTGAGTATGCAGTCACGGGAAGGAGAAGAACTGACCTCGAGCTCAAGGCCACCGAGCTCTTCACCTGCCTGGGCTGAGCTTGCCATGCATCATTTTCACACAGGGAACCACAAAACCCCAATCCTCCAGGAGCCAAAAATAGGCTGGACTCAAGAGAGGGGATGTAAAACCCAAAGGACTCATCTGATGCCTCACTGCAGCCACTCAGTCCGGAACTGGTGCTTTATGGGGTAGACTGGGACATCAGTACCTGAGTGCAGTACTTCATATAGCAACCCCAGGCGGAGAAACAGAGCAGGGGTGCTTAGACAGCAGCAGAGCGTGCTGATCCACCACACAGTGCTCTCTGCTCTTGGCAGGATTTTAATATTCATCCTATTAATTCTACATATAATCATATTAATATACGAATATATGGATGCAACACATCACCAAATACAAAATAATCCCTGGCGAGTGATATGTGTGTGTGTTCTGAGCAACGTTTTGTGTGTGTGTGATACATGAGATACAAACACCATTTTACTCAGATCAGGTTTCCAGGATTAAAAACATCTGATGAATTAAAATTTTATGTGAAATTCTAGCTTTGTGAGTACTGGAAAACATTACTTTCCCCTTCATCCCCAGAAAGGCTTTTATTGGGGAAGATGAGTACATGATTCACAGTCTTTTCCACAATGGAAGAGAGTTTTTTTTAATCACAAATGTTGCTGAGAAGAGAAGAAATGAAATTACCTTACCAGATTGGTTTAAGGTACTAAAAAAACCTTGTAATGGTTCTCAGTGGTGGGCAAGGTGGGACAACAGAGTGACTCAACTGAAATTTAATGACAAGTGAAAAATGTCTCCTTTACTTACATTAACCAAACAGGTTATGTTTTGCCTCCAGTTTATCTAAATTTCTCTGTTTATTTTATTATCTGTCCTTGGGGCATGGACAAAGCTTTATGTGATTATCTAAAGTCAGCAAAGAAAGACATAACTTTAGGCTTCTTAAGATCTACAGATGGGTGTCTCTGGAGTCCTGGCAGTATGTGCAGACACGATCAGGTAAATGCTCTGAGAGATTAGGGTATCTGGTGATCAGTTGTAATGTTAACAGGGAAAATCTAAATCTTTCTTTGTAATGGCATCATTTAAGGAACAAATGGAGAAGAAGACAGAGGGCTGGAAAAAGGAGAAAAATACTGTGTGTCTCCATATTTTGTGCCTGCTCAGATATGGCCAGGTCTTGTTAATTACTGCAAAGCCTTTAGGTGGGAACACACTCCTTGTTGTTCGGCCACAGGAGGAGATATTGTGTATCCAAAGAGAAATCCCATCACTCCTCCTTATGGGGGCCCAAAAGCCACAAAGGTCTCCTAGGGAGGTACTGGGCTGCATTTCTCATTCTTGCATTTAAATGCAAAAGGGAAATCTTGAGGTATCAGGAGCTGACTGATGTGTCTGTGCCTGTGCAAGAGCCACACTTGACTGCCCATACTTCAAAAGCAAATCCTGAGATATTCCAGCCTGCGCCCTGCAAGCAGCCTGGATTAGCAGGGAATAATGTCCCTTCTCTCCCCTTGTAGGACTGCCTCAGAAATAACGTTGTATGATATCAAAACAACAGTCCTCTGTTGCTCCATTTTTCAGTCAGCTCTACAAGGACATCATGGGATGAATTGATCATACAAGGCCAATGAGGCCACAAGGCAAAGTTTGATTGCAAACCACTTCCAAATTTAACACCAGCTTTGCCTTGATACTTCCACTGAAATCACAACTTTACTGCATGAACACAAGTAACTCGAAAAGGAACCAACCACTTTGGAGTTAGGTTCTTGATGCAGTTCTTGTTTGAGATATTTTTCCTTTGTGTTTGAACAGTTTTAATTTTGTGTCAAGGTAAATCTGAAACTGGTAATTTTTATAACTCTTTTACTGAGAAAAGACATAGAGCTACTTGCTTTGGCTGCACATCTTACCCTGCAGGAATTATTTATTCAAGCACAACAGCAAAGTGGATCAGGGAGAAATAAAAAAAAAAAATCTGGACACCTGCCCACAAAATTCTTTAATCCCCTGCAAAAATTGGATTAAGACAGACCCAACACATTGGGCAAAAAAATGCTTGTCATGGTCTCCATTTCAAAGGAAAGGCGTCAGCTCAGTGTGAACAAGCTGCAGAGTTTGAGCTGCAAAAGTCCTCTCCCATGGTTTGTACGGCCAGCCACAAAGCAAGCAGCAGAGAAAAGTCATCTCTGAAAGCTGCTTTCCCTTTACCTCAAAACCATGTAAATCCCAAAGAGCCAGTTGCTTCTTTGACTCCATAAAAATAAGGTAGAGAAAGTGCTTGGGAAAACGTGGGTGAGCAGCAGCGCCCACAGGGTGGATGATGGCAGGGTGGGGGGCGGGGAAGAGAAAGCTTTTTACCTGCAGTTTTCAACCACAAACTGCTCTTTTTAGGTTTAATAGAACGGTAGCATCTTTTCTCCTCTCTGAAGTGAGAGAGGCTTTGCTGAGCCCTGGGAGTGAACTGGGATGTGCACAGGTAGCACCAGTGACTGTAGGTCCTCTGCAAGAAAAATAAAGAGCTTAAGTTGCAGAAAAAGAGTGATCTGGGAGTGAAACATAAGAGAAGTATGTAGTCTGTCTGACAGCTTGCTGTGGCTCCAGCTTACCCATTTAGGCTGCATCAAAACCTTGGACTGAGTTCTTCCTCCAGAAAAAATCACTTTGGTGCAGCTGGGCAGACTGGAAAACATCCTGGTATAAAACGATATTTGCAGAAAAAGAAGTCACACCATTTGTGAAAGCAATCTGAGCAGGGAAGCGCAAGCACCTCTCACAGCTCAGCTCATCAACCAGGATCTAACATTAATACTCATCAAGCAGGATCTAACATTAATAAAGCAGAAGTGGAGGAAAGGAGATAAGCCCTGGCACAGCTGTTGGCAGGAGGGGGTTTTCCCGCTCCACCAAGGAATCCAGTCATCCCCAAAACCCCAACGTATCTCTCCTTACACTTTAGCCAATTAAACCACAATCTTAGCTCCAATAAACTTCAGGTGGTGCCATACACTGTTATTTATTTGTGCCTCCTGATGATGATGACAAATCCTACAGGAACACAAGCAAGCAGCAAGACATTTCCATCTCCGGTGCAGGCAAAGGAAGTGATATCATCCTGGGGGAACCCATGGACCAAGAAGATGAGACAAATGGGATTTTCAGAATCAATCTGAGCTGAACAAGGTCTGATCTCATTGAGGTTAATTGGAGGAACATCATTACTGGGGATAGTCCCAGCCAGGGCAGAGATGGAGGCTGTGTAGCATCAGGCAGCATTTGCCAAATGGATGTGACTGGAAGCATTGTCTCCTGGATCACAGCCCTCCCAGGGAATCTGGCCTTGATTCAGCTGGCAAAGCATGTTCTTGGGAGTGACACTGCTGGTGACCTCCACAGGCTACGCAGGGCATCAGAGACAGACCTGTAAGCAACAGTGCACCTCTGCTCAGCCTGTGGGAAATGTCTCAGAAGACAAAACTTGTAAGTGGAAAAGCTGAAAAGTGCCTGAAATAGTAGGAACAGACCTCTGGACAGGAAAGTGGGTGACTTCTGGGGTAAGGAGACTGGTATTTGTGCAATAAAATTCCAAGATGACTCCAGATTCCCCTGATGTAGGCCAAGGTTTGACTTCCACATTAGTTAGGTGTTCGCTTGCTTCTTTTCCTTGGGTGTTTCCATGACTACTTATTGAAGCCTTCCCACTAAATCCTCTCTTGAAAAGTAGGAATTTAGAAAAGCTTGAAGAATCCTGTGGGGAAAAAAAAAGGCTGAGTAGGTCTGGCTTCTCCTCTGATCAGACACCATAGAGGTGTCTGATGGTTTCCATGAGGTGATTAGAACCGGAGGTGAGACCCGTGGGTTAACTGGAAAATATCATTATTCTCATCCCACGTGATCTTTCCTCACCAAAACATTAGGAAACCAAGCTGTGCGCTACAGAGCAGCCTCAGATTGCTGGCAGATGTCAGGATGAAGAGAAGAAGTTCATTTCCGCCTGTGAAGGAAAGGTCATCAAGGAGCACAGCTCATGGCAACCTCCACCAGTGCATATCTGCCCACTGCACATGACAACAGGCTGCTCTCAGGGACATTTTCCATGCAGACAGCACATCCCACAACTCTGACTTAGTTAGGGTGAGGTTGGGTGAAAATGTGTACTCAACTTTAGACACCCACTGCTGTCCAAACCGTTTTTAAGGTCATTTTCCCACTGGTATTTTCAAAAAGCAGGTTCTCAAGGTGGGTGATTTCCAAAGAGGCTGATTGTGCAAACAAGTGATGGCAGGTGATTGGAGTGGGAAAACGCACAGCTGGAGGAGTGGTGGGTTTATATATTTTGCAGTGTTTGGACTGTTTGTGAGCGTAGCCTGAGTCAGCAGTCTGGCAAGAATAGATATTTCATGCAAACTTTGCCATCCTGTTCTTGTTTCCTGTGTATAAGAAATGACCCAAAGGCAGAGAAGGAGACAATGCAGAAAATTGTGATGCATGAAGGGTACTAATAAGCAAGAAGCATTTTAAAAGGAAACTTTTCACCATTTGAATTATTTAGTAGCAGAAGAGTTGGAGAAGAGGAGGGAGTCACTGGCTGATTGTCGAAACAGGCGGCTGTACTGTGGGAGCCAAGAGGGAGATATAGTTGTCACTTAAACACTGTGAGGAAGAGGAAGACAAAGATTTTCTGCCTGAGGTGTTGGTGTGAACCACTCCAGGGATGGGCAATGCTCTGGAGGAGGGTGGATAGCTGGGAAACAGCTCAACTTGGGCCCACAGGATTAGGCATGTGAGGAGATGTTTCTCTGCCTGACGAAGGCAGAGGTCCCATCACTGCAGCCCACATGAGTGCTGGACACCTCTCCCATCTCCCCAAGCAGGATACCCCATCCCTGGAACTGTTTAAGGCCAGGCTGGATAGATATCTGAGCAACCTGGTCTAGTGGAAGGTGTCCATGCCCATGGCAGGGGGGTTGGAACTGGATGATCTGTAAGGTCCCTTCAAACCCAAACCATTGTATGATTCCATGATTCTATGATTTCCATTTGAAATTCTTCTCTGTTATGTCTGTAGGGCTGGACTGGGTGGACTGGGCAGCCTTCATGTGAGGGTTTATGAATTTGCTCCTGAAGTGAGAAGTATTTTAAAGACTTCAGAGTGGTGATCAGCAAAGTAGTACATCACCAGACCTTCTTGCTGTGGGTGCCTCCTGTCAACACTGCTACTTCTGATATTTATCCCTGACCTTTTCAGAATTTCTCTTTCAATTGCATGCATGGATCTTTTAAGAATCCATCAGTCTCAACCAAATATGAATTCTAATTTTTTTAAACAAAAGCCCATTAAAAAGCCTGTGTACAATGTACAATACTGAATTAATTTCCTTTGCTAGAAGTCCCTCTCTGAAAATCAGCTCAGTGTTGTGGGGTCTGACTATTCACAAGGAGTGAAGCACAGCCTGAACCCGAGCCAGTCAAAGCTCAACACCTCTGAAAAGTCAGTCTAGGCTCCTCTGGGAACCTGGAGCTGAACAGTCCACATGAGAGCTACCAAAGTCCTTCTCTGAAAGAGAAGCTGAGCTGGTATCTGGTTCACAGATGGTCTGGACCATCCTGATGGGGGCTTGCAAAGCCTGCTAGTCTGGACTAAATTTCACACAGGGATTGATGTTAGTGGGGCCTGGAACAAACCTCTTCTGCTGGCTCAATTCTCCCCCTCAGTGACTCCCTCAGAACTTTTCCCCTTCCTAGTGTATGTGCCTCTTTTGAGACTGCCATGGATCAGGAATTCATATTCAGATGAACTGTTGCTTGCCCAGACTTTGTTGCTGCTTTGGGATCATCAGCAGAAAAAAGTGCCTGAAAACATTAATCATCATTGTCATCATTATTACTGTGATTGCCGCTCATTCCCAGGAAAACAACAGAATTTTCTCTCACAGGAAACCCTGATAAACCATTAGAAGATATTTTTTATTTTATATAAGCTATTTATAAGAGGAATAACACTCACTTCTTGCTCCTTTGGCTCGTGGGGTCTCCAAGCGGTGTCTACAGGTACCAGCTACGGAGTGAAAACAGCAAAAGGTAACTGGGAAATAGATGTCAGCAGTGCTTCTAATCATCACAGGCTCCTTTAACACATGTTTTTAATTGCTTAATGAAAAAAAAGAAAAGAGGGGGAAAAAAGAAATAAAACCAGTTATGAATAATCTAATAAGCTTCTCAACCACCTGTGAAACGTGGCTTCCCAGCTGCAGAGAATCAAACATGAGAATAGAAAACAGAGCATTCTCCGAGGCAACACACATTCACATTAGATCCACGTCATTCCAAACCCACAGAAGAAAAATGCATTAATGCCATTTTTTGGCTCAGGGCATACATGCCACTCGATGAAAAAGTATCTTGGAGGAGTGTTTATTTAAGGAACACCAAGAATCTGCTTTAAAGTCAAAAGGTAGAGGGGGAAGATGGAAGAGGGAAACCTGCTCCTTGGCATGATTTCAAATGAAAAAAACCGACATCATCAAAAAAATCCCTCATAGCATTTACTTGAGGAACTGCAGTCCAGCAGGCAAAATTACTCAGGAATAATTAAGCATGTTTCCCTGATATAAAGATATTTGGGAGCAAGTGTTCAAACAAAGTTAAAATGCAGCGCTGTGCAGGCACAGCTTTATTCAAGAAGTAATTTGTTTTTCTGGTATCAAAAGAGTGTAATGTTTGCTGCATTTTGGAGCCACCCAGCAAATGTCCTCATGAAGCTGTTTTTCATGGGAAAGAGCTTTTACATGGAGGGAAAAAGGTAACATCCTGACATGGGGGGTAGGGGGGGTGGTGGAGAGCGAACTGTACTTTCAAGGCTGTTTTGACATATTTTTCTTCTACACTGAACGAGACTTCAAATACAGCTTCTTAACCACGACAGCTAAATGACCCACCCAGAGAACTCTTTTTCCACAAACAATATAGCGTCAGGAGAAGGAGCCTAAGAGGAAAAGCAAACACTCCTTAAAGCAACTGCTTTATTTGGATAGTTCTGAACCACTGGCATTGAGGGCAGGTTTTAAGTCGGTGGGTGTGAGGAGAGGAAAGCTCATGGTTTTGATTTGAAGTAGCCACATCAAAACCTGTTTAAGAGAAGGGAATGGCAGTATTTTGAAAAATACATCCTTCTTAAGGGGATGTTAGGGAAAACAATTCCATGGGCTGTTGAATGATAAAAGCCAACATGATGGCTGAGGAGAAAATAAATTTGCCTTTAAGTGCCTCGGATAAATCCAAGATACACCTTCCCTGGCTGCAGCAGTACCTTTAGGTGAAGCAAGTTGTCATGCACAGATGTTGCTGGTGGGGAGAGAAGGGTCAGCTACTAGAAACGGTGTCAAAATGTTGCTCTTTCTTTCCGACCAACCTGCAATCATGCACACAGTGTCAGCAAGAAACTGAAAACTGACAGTCCCACCCTAGGGGGACCTGGAGCCCCATCCCAGCTGGATGCATCCACCCACCCTGTCCGGATATCTTCTACCCGCCATAAGTCCCCATCTCATTGCGGGTGCAGCAGTGATGGATGAGACACAAATCTGCATGCTGGCAGCCATGGGATGGTGTTGGATAATAACACTGAGGGGGGCTACTTGGAAATTAAGACATTTCTTGCAGACTTTTCCAGCCTTTGTCTTTCACATGCACTCCTGATAATAGTGTTATATACCTACTCCAAGGTTTTATTTGCCAATGGTATTTTGTATCCCATGTGACCACAATGTTGCATCTCCCTCAGATGGCTGTTTCTAGGTCCAAACAAGCTCTCATGTTGCATGTTTCAGCAGGTGAAGAAAAGCAAGGCATGATATCAGGCAGTTCTTCTGCACTGCCAGAGGCTTCTGGACAGATGGGGAGTAGCACAGACAGCAGCAGCAGATGTATGATATCCCCACCCAAGTCCAAGTGTGAGGTGAGTGGCCATGGCATGGCTGGACTAGCAAAAGACTTTAGGTGCCAGCCCCTTCTCTGATGGGCCATGGAGTTTCTGGCAGTTTGAGGCAGCCAGAGATCAGCCGTGCACTTCCACGAAGGGTTTTGAGGTCCAGAAATGTGTTTGCATTCCCGTGTGGAACAAGAACCAAACTTTTCAAACACATCCCTGAAATGTTTTTTTCGTTGTTGTTGTTCTTGTTGCTGCCATTGAAACATCTGTTTTCAGATTGAGAAGATCAGGGTTCTCATTTAGAAACTTCTCTGCTAATAAATTGACCCCAGAAACTCTGAAAACTTTCCCATGGAAATGTTATTAATGGGACTATTTCACTGCAAGACATTTTGGTTTGGACGGTGCAGCATTTTCCAACAACAATGACAGCAAATATCATTAAAATGTTTGAGTAGCTCCAGTCTCCAAAAGCACCAAGCAGCTTTTTGAGCACCTTCAGATCCTGCAGCATAAAACATGCAGCAACAAAGAAACATTCTTGTCACCCATCAGATAGGCAATAATTCGGTATTCACTTTGCATATCTGTAATGGACCTACATCAATGGAGCTTTGTTTGCAATAAATCTCTTACAAAAATGGGAAAAGGAAAATGCCATGAAATACCTCCAGCCTCTCAATGCCATTCAGCAAGGATGCATTTTGGTCATTAATCATCCACATTTAGGCAAGCAGTTAGAAAAGCCCAGCTGTTCCAGACCACAATGCTTTCTTTTATTGCATTAACATCTCCCTACTAACAAGACAACTTCAACGCATGGTCTCCAAGAAGGGCCATAATGCCTTATTCCCAACGTGGTCATTGTCGCATTGTTTTAGATTGAAAAGTTCACAGACTTAATGCCTTTAAAAAAACCCCAGTTCAGCCTAATTATCTTCCAAAGAGTTTTGTACAGGCGATATCTGGTTTCAAACCAGCACTGTGTTTGCCCAGGAGATCCCTGGACAGCGTGGAGTCTCTGGGGACTGTGGAAGTGAGCTCTTTTTTTCCCCTGAAAACCTTCCCAGAGAGCACATGCTAGGAGTGGTTATGGATACCACCCCTCCAGAGACGCACATTTGGGGTAGAGTTGTATAAGAAACAAACTCTGAGCTTCAAGAAGGTGGGAGCTGTCTGATGCACTTAACCTGTGCTTAGCGCCACATCGTGCTACAGCACTGATAGAGTGACACCTTATTCCTTCCCCTCCCAGTAACTTGTACTGCAGAGCTGCTGTGTTTTCTCTGCTTTTCTCTAATTCAGGATCATTTTTTCCCATGAATCAGACATCCTGCTTCCAGCCTTTTTTTTTTTTTTCCTGATACTCACACCCACTTCTCCAGCAATGTGGTCCTTCTGCTTCCCACAGCTTGCCCTCCTACTCACCGGTGTCCAACCATACCCATAGCTCCCAAGTCTGGGCTTTTCCAGGGAATTCAGTGCTGAGAGGGATTTAGACGCTGCCAAGCCTGTCATACAGCAGCTTGCCAAGCACTTCCAGGTAACGCTCAACATATATTTCGCTGGATCTGGATGATGAGTATCCTCCCATGCAGGACCTCGCTTCCTCATCCTTGCCCCAGCACCAGGGCTGCACGTCTGGAGCTGCTCACAGCCACCCCCTCTTTTGGCAGTACCTTTTCCCATCGATGCCTTCCAGGGAGTAAATCCAGCACTGTTCAAACCCACAGCTTTGGAGTGGGTTTAAAATTTCTCAGGGCACATTCCTACAGCCTCTAGTTTCCAAACTCTCAGGAATTTGCCACACACACATATTCCTTCCCTTTATTTGTTTCTTCCAAGTAATTAGAGGGGTGATTGTTTGCTACCTGTCATACCTTGGTTTAAGCCATTTGGGAACAAAGTGAGAAAAGAAAAAACTGAAAAAAAGAGAGACTTGCAGTGGATTAAGACTGCTGATTGTAGCAACAAGAGGAGGTATTTTAATGACAGGTTTAAGACTTGCTAAGTAACTGCCATGAGGATTATAAATACATTTTGTAACAGGGTAAGATTAAGAGATAATCCTTAAAAAAAAATAAAAATACAGCAAATGGATTTTTAGATGAAAAGTAAACTACAAAAACACCAAAAGACTTCTGAAATTCAGCATAAGAAAAGTTTTCCCTGTAAATGTTGACTTTGTTAAACATTTTCAGGTCAGTGTCCTCAGCTGGATTAAGTTGGTGTGTCTTAATGTGAGTGGAACAATGTTGATTTATACCTCGTTTGACTTGGGCATTTTTTAAATGGACTAACAAGCTCCTTGCCAAGGAGCAGCCTGGCATCCTCCGCTACAGGGAGCATGGTCCACAAGGAGCAAGCTGCCTTTCTTAGAAAATGAGCTCTTGCTCCCAAACAATGCCGTTATTGATACCTAAATGTCATATGGAAATTTTGAGGACACTTGGGGCCTTTCTCTTTCCTGACTCCATGAGACTTGATCTTAACCCTCGCCCAGCTGAATCTCTGACCAGCCATTAGCTTTTGGATTTGACCCTTTCATTCTGTATTCATCACAAGTAACACAGAAAAGGCTGTATTTTCACTCAGTATCAGCAGTGGGAATGTACTGGCTGTAACACCTTCCTCTTGGCTGTACATGTGTGGTTTTGTATCCACAAATCCATGCAGGCAGATCTCTGCTGACAATTAATCAGTTTCTGAGCAGGTTTTGGGGCCCTGCAAGACCAGCTGAAGACTCAAATTCCAGTGCTTGGTGAGGGATGTGGCCACTCTGACATCTGCCAGCTCTAACACAAACCCAGCATCGATGGGAAGGACTGTGTCTATTTGTTGGTGAGCAGAATGTTTTCCTTACTATCATTTTAAAATGGCACTTATGCCAGTTCAAAGACAAGTATAAATTTAGAAACTAGTTAAAAGTGTTTTCAGGACATATTATAAGTTCTTAAAGTTAACTTGAAGCTGAGCTTCACTAAGTCTGTTTTCCAATTTAAAAATCAGGCAGTCACTGCATGCAGCAGGCCTTGGAGTCCATTGTGGGTGTTTGTCATCAAAGCATATCTGAGCTTTCTCTTTGCAAGTAACATAATCTGTTTTCCAAGAAGGATGCATTGGTATTACCATACCTTGTAAAGTGCCCATGAATGAGACACCTCAGAAGCCCTTCACCTAAGAGCAGCAGAGAAAAAAGCACTCCATGGAAATAAAAATAATAATTAATAGTTCATTTTTGGCTAGAAGCATCCTATTAGCTGTTTACAGTCAATTAGCAGTAAGGGATGAAGATCACTGCCTGTCACCCTGTGGGATAAATTCCAACTGTCAAAGGCTGCACCCATGGATAAGACTTCTCCCCATTTCAGACTAAGAGGCAAGACTCAAGCTATGTTGCTTCTGTGACATTGCATCGCATTTTGGGGCTGTAGAAGGGATTTCTAAAATTACAGAAAGACAGCAAATTGATTTAGATGAACGGTAACATAGCTCCAAAGGACAAAGTAGTCAGGACATAACCTTCCTCAAGACCCACTGGAATCAGTGCAAGCCACTTCACTTATCAGAACAGGTTTTGCAGCAAGCTTGTGGTTAAGTGTCCAGTTATGGTCTTTGTTTCGTACATGGCCAGAGAGAAGCAAAAACTGCTTTTTCTCCCAGAGAGGCAGTTTCTTGCCAAGTATCCCCATACAAAGAAAATAAACACATGAGAAGGCACCATCACAGATACCTAGGGAGATAAGCTGCAAAAACATGTGCTCTGGGCAAAAGTGCAAGGTGCAAAATGTGAGTTCATGATCTACATGCGTTCTTCACTCTGTTTTGTTTATTTTTGCTCAGTTTTGATGTGTTAAATTAAGGGATAGCTCATGGCCGTAAGTCATCTTCTTGCTGTTGGAAGCCAAATAGTGGGAAGCAGGTATCTTGCACATCAGAGGCCAGCTGTTTCACAGGAAGACTTCAAATACTGGAGCAAGAACATGAGCAGTTGTTCCATGGCTTACAGTGTTGAAGTAACTCCAAAGTTTGAGGAACAAAAATTGCCCTTTGTCTCAACTGCAAATTAGAAAGAGATGAAAATATCTGCTCCTCCAAGTGCTTCAATTAGTGAGCTCATTGTACTACTGGGGGTGAGACTGAGTTTCTGTGATCCTTTGTGGTACAGGTCCTGCTCCAAAGGCTTTTCTTGGAGCAGGACCAGCCTGTGCATCACACAAGGTGGTAAGAGTGAAAGGGCGGTTCTGAACCCACAATTCAGAAGGAGGGAGAGGAAAGATGGCACTCCCTCACATGCCTCTTTCACATGGATAGCAGAGACATTCATTAGCCCAGCTGTGTCCCCACAGATAGCTGGATGGCTGTGGAGGTCGTCTCTTCTGCTGCCATTGAAAGGGGAAGGTATTCTTCCCCCATGGCTCCTCTCTCCAAATCATTATATTTCTCACCTATCCTGTGCTCCCATCTGCAGTAGCCCACACATGGCCCTACTCTGCTTTTATGCTCATCTGATCCTTCATCAGCTATTTTGGTTGGCCTATCAGGCCAGGTTGGGGCCCTGAGCAACCTTGTCTAGTTGAAGGTATCCCTGCCCATGATGGCAGGGTTTGAACTAGGTGATTTTTAAGGTCCCTTCCAATCCAAACCATTACATGATTCTATAATTTTCATCCAAGGTGATGCCAGGATATTTCCTGCTAAATGAGGGAGTCAGCCTAGCAGTGTGCAACACACAGAAGTGGAAAGTCTTGTAAGGGCACAAGCAAAGAAGTCACATAATTGGGAGAAGAGATGGATGCTCTCGAATGGTACAAATGGGCAGTTAAATATCTTTCTTTCCCTTTCCCGAGACATAGAATCAGAGAATCACAGAATAGTTTGGATTGGGAGGGATCTTAATAGATCATCTAGTCCAAAACCCCTGCAATTAGCAGGAACATCTTTAGCTAGATAAGGTTGCTCAGATCCACGTCCAAACTGGCCTTGAAAGTTTCCAGGGGTGAGGCAGCCACCACTTCCCTGGCCAATCTATGCCAGTGCTTCACCACCCTCATTGTAAAAACTTTCTTATATCCAGTCTGAATTGACCCACTTTTAGTTTAAAACCATCACTGTCACAACAGGCCCTGCTAAAAAATTTGTCCCCACCTTTCTCATAAGCCCCCTTTAAGCACTGAAAGGCTCCAATAACATCTACCTGGAGCCTTCTCTTCTCCAAGCTAAACAACCCCAACTCTCCCAGCCTGTCTCAATAGAAGAGGTGCTCCAGCCCTCTGATCTTATTGACAAGGAGAACTTGGGCAGCAACAGCAAGACCAAGAAAAAAAAAAAAGGTCAAACTTTCTATTGAATTTTTCCTTGACACAGCAAAAAATCTGACTCACAGCTGTTAACATTTAAAGAACATCATCCTTAAACTGCAGTGGAGCAGTAAACTCTCAGGGTTCTCACAACCTGGCTGCTACTGCCTGCGGCAAGTGTGGAGTCAAGCACCAGGCTAAAAGCAGCAGCAATCAAAGCTAGAGGATGATCAAATATTTCTGGTTTGCGTTTCATTGTGATCACCATTTTTATCTTTGGTTTTGTAACAGAGCACTTAAGGAGATGGTGAGGAAACTGCTGGGAAGGAAAAATCATGTCACACTGCTGGGCTGCAGAGACAGTGGCTGAGAACCCAAATATCATCCAGGGAGGGCTGGATTAAGTAATAAAAATGAAATATTATTACTGTTGTCTCCCACAAATAAACAGTGAACTTCTCAATTTGTTATTTATGGGTTTCATAGCTTTGACTATTCTCTGGAAGTGTTTCCAAGTGCTGAGGTCCACTAAAGTTTACCATGAAGATAACTTTCCTCATAAAATTCTAGAAGTGAGATATTCATTCCTGGTTACTGAATATTCAGTCCCCCAAGCAGGAAACAGAGGGTTTAAATCATCATTGGCACACTGGGACTTCAGAGGAATTAAGCTAAGCAGTTTTTTAACACGCCTTAGTTGCCAAAAGAGTTTGCATAAAATGCATACCAGTAATGAAGGCTTTCATAGACTCATCCATCATTGTACACAGGGATTGAATGCATCTGTTAATTTATTTCCATTGGATAACCCATTCTGTTCAGAACAAAAGGAAGGCCTCACCACTCTGCTTTTCTCTTTTCCACCATCTATAGATCACCCTTCTGCATTCCCAAGAAACATCAGGTAGAACTGAAATTTGGTCTGGTTTGAGAAACTGGGAGTCATATTCAAATCCATATTCATCAAAGCTCTTACTTTGTCAGACAAAGCAAGTTGCCACTGATACTACAAACCCTGGTTGTGAGAGGTATGAGTCCAAAGACCACCACTATTATTTTATCATCCCTCTAGTTTATTGCTGGAGGTGTAAAAATTTTCTGCAATTCCATTATTTCCCTTTTATATCCATCACAACTCATTGGTACCTGTGATACCAACAACCACATTGCTAATGCACAGGCCCACATCAAGGTTGTAGCTCTCCTGTATGTTTTCCCAAATCCAATTTAAAGTCACAATGTGCTTTATTAGCTGCAGACAGAACATTTAAATTCAAAATATTTTTTTTTTTGAAGTTTCATCTTTTGAAATGGCAACTGGTGATATTCAAGCCACATGTTAGCCACTTGTTTTTAGGACAGAGGGTGTACCTTAGTACAAACCTTTCTCTGTTTCTTGAAAAAACAACAATAAAACACCCCTTGCCTTTTATCCACATCTGGCTGCAGCAAAAACAGTGACCCATGGAATTCAAAATTTCATACTTCACTGCTGCAGGCGAAGTGCAGAGGTTACTCTTGCTGTGTTTGTGAAAGATGTAGCACTGTCAGAAGGAGAAGTGCTTATTGAAAAAACACATAGGGTCTCTCTTTCCAAAAATTACGGAATTACTTGGTGATAAGACACTTTTTAATGCCCGCTAACCATTTATGGCACTTTATGGCTCTGTTAATTGCGAGACAAGAGTCCATGTCAGATCTTATGCATGTGGTGTGCCACCACCACAGCTCAGACAATCTGTGTTGCATGAGCAATGTCTCTCCAAGGGTCTGCAATTCCAAGGAAACTCTTAGACATAAATAATAAAATAGTAGTAACCTTGAATTCAACCTTTACGCTAAAGATGTTGAAATACCATGATGACTCAAGCTTCCTGCAAATTCAAGGAGGCAAGGAGTTATCAGGAGGAGGAGGATGAATTTAAGTAATTTTCCCAATGCCACCATCTATAGATCACCCTTCTCCATTCCCAAGAAACATCAGGTAGAACTGAAATTTGGTCTGGTTTGAGAAACTGGGAGTCATATTCAAATCCATATTCATCAAAGCTCTTACTTTGTCAGACAAAGCAAGTTGCCACTGATACTACAAACCCTGGTTGTGAGAGGTATGAGTCCAAAGACCACCACTATTACTTTATCATCCCTCTGGTTTATTGCTGGAGGTGTAAAACTCATCCCCCATATTCTTGTCCTCTGGTGGAAGAGGTTCCCTTCTTGCTAGGCATTTTTGGGGGTAAGAAAGTACAGTTGGGCAAACACAACTCTGTGAGAATAGAGACATGAAAAGTGTCTGTCAGCCTCATTGTTCCCAAATGAATTTTCTCCCATGAAGGATATAGATGTATGATGGATCAGTAAAGTAGGCAGCTGTCCTTTGCTGCAATGGGATCCAGGATCATGTCCTGTGGGAGAGGTTGTGCCCTGGGAGAAGCAGGGAACAATGCTAGCACCTTATCAGCGGGGAGCCTCCTCTGCTCAGGTACTCCAGAGCATCTCGAAGAAAGGCTACTGCAGTGTGACTGATCCCAGGAATTCTGTGCTGTAATGAGACCTCTGTGCAGGAGAGACAGGTCAGGAAAATGTACTTCTCCGCAGTAAATGCAGGCCTTTGGAGACAGTTGCAACTAAACCCCTCTTCTATCTATTTTCCACCAGTTGTGTGGGAAGAGGCAGCAAAGCAGGAGCTGCAGCCATGAGCAATGACCTGTGCCCCAGGGCAACCCTGTCTCTGTGCACAGAGATGCCAGAGGGTATTGGGACACAGCACCACAACAGCAGAGGATAAGGAGCTGCCCGACGTGGCCACGTCCTTGCTGTACTTTCCCCCAGCATATCCACTGCAAGATCTGTGTGCTGTTCCTTCCAAGGGAAATGTCCAATTCCCAAATCTGGTTTTGGCTGGGTCGCAAATCCCATCATCTTTCATGTGTGTGTAGGGAGGGGGTGGAGGGTGACTTTACAACTTTAATGGTTGCAGAAAGATATTCATCTGCCGGTAGGACCTTTAGGAAGCACATTTCCTTCTGCCTTGCATGTGATTCTGAAAAACATTTGGTTGACATCTTTCTTTGAAGCTCCCTGATCATCCTACGTATCTACAAAACCCAAGCAGAAAACCATTGGCAGAACCACAGTTTCACAATATTTTGATTAAAGAACAACTCGTCCTCTCCGCTTTGATGCTTCCCAGTCTGGGTTTCCTGGAGGCAGGATCTCAGCACTGAGAAGGCCATTGGACCTCATCCATTTAAAGAGAGAATGGTTCCTCTTTGTGGCCTGAGCTCAGGAAAATACTCTGAAAGCAAGGTATGAAGCAGATATTTGCACACTTTGCTTTCATGGTACAGACTTAAAGATGTTTAAGTCCTTTCTTGACTTATCAATGTGAAGTTTCAGCACGTGCCACAATAACTACACTGAACATGCTTGAAATAGATGCAGGATGAGGACAGCTGTGTGCGTATGCCAACACGTTCGTGCTTACAAACCATTATGCACTACAATAACCTTTATAATTCAGACACTGACAAATGAAAAAAAACCCCAGCATAACAAGTCAAAAACTGCTTTATATATATAGTGTCATTGGTCTTTCCTATTAGGAGGAAGATCTGGGTAATAAACTTCCTGTTATTTCTTTTAAACCTCCAGCTAAGTAACACACCGTATCATATTAGCCATATGGGAGCTATAGTAGAAGTATTTCTTTCCATTTGGATCACCTAAGAGTTAACCTAAGAGAAAGACAGAGCATATTAATGACACCAAGCCCATACAGATAAGTATCATATGCTTTCCAACTCAATCACATTTGGTTTATATCAGCAGTGCTAAATTCCTCTATAATTCCCAAAATTGCATTCCAACTGGTTGACATCTACATTAGTTGGATGTTAATCCAGTTAAAAATAAATGCAAATTTTGAGAAGAAAATGAACTCATATGTGCTTGGAAAACAAACTATTCCCAGTTTGCTGCCTTTTGGGAGGCGTCAGCAGTCTTTCTTCCCTATTCCTTTTGAGACCATTTGAGACGGCCGCTTGAATAACGTGTCTTACAACAAAAGACCAAAGGAAAAGACAAGAGGGGGGATGACTCCCCAGCTTCTCTGAAGGTGACCTTCATCCTCACCTCCAAACCAGGTCCTGTGGTGGCCTTGCCACCCATTCAGGTCTCTATCACACATTATGTGGATTTCGAGCTGCGCCACTGCTGCTATGGTGTTGTTCCAGTTGCAGGGAAATGTAATTAATGAGAAAAGCTTTCCTGGTGCACTACCACTGCTTTTAAAGAGAAGTGTAATCACATTGGTATTCTTGCTTTCCTTTTCCCCCCAAGACTTGCTTGCCCATCCCTCTGTCCAGCCTGTTCCAGGGTTATCCATTCTAGCACCATCTGGTGAATCCCAGTGATATTACAAGCTCCTTAAGAAAGCCTTAAACTGGGAGGAAGCCCCAAAGGTGCAAGAGATATTCACTCCTACATGGAAAAGCTCCTGGTGATGACATTTGAGCCTGGTGCATGCAGCTCTTGTCCTCCAGCCTCATTTACCTGCCCAGTTTGCTCCCCAAAGCTCCCAGGCTTCCCGTGCAATAACGCACAGCGGCATTTCCATAAGTCTGCGAGGGGGCTGGCCCATGCTGGGATGGAGTCTGTGTCCCTGATTACAAGTGCTTTAATGTCCATTTCCCCATTCCTTTGATCCTGCCCATGGCATGCAGAAGAAAGGAAAATCTGGCTTTTGTCTGAAGCACATTTAACCCCACTGCCCAGAAATGGGACCTTGTCAGTCAGTGGATTTCATGGGTGGATGAATGAGATCACAGCAGTCTTCAGTTCATTAAAAATAAAAGGCCTTCCTAGCTCTTGCTTTAGATCTGTTAGGAAATTAATGTATTTAATGTCAGACCTTAATGGCAACAGAACATGGTATTATTACTTTTATAAGACAAATACAAGTAGTAGCTAAATAGTTCATCAGCTCCTGAGCTGGGGTGGATTTCAGACAAGCTCCTGCTGCCCAGCTGGTACAAAATCCTCAATAATAGACCACAGATGGTACAACTGCAACCAGGGATTGAGCAGGCATGCTGCTAAATTGGTCTACAAACAGCAGCCTGGGCCTTGGGGTTGCATGTTCTTGTCTCCAGCCAGGATTTTCAGAGGAGTTGGATGTCAGGAGTCAAGCCTGGACTTTTTTTTTTTTTCTTTTTTTTTTTTTTTTTTTCACTTTAGGGACTCCCAGAATCCAGCCTGATTTCAAACTTTCTGTACGTGCTTCTTCTTTAAAGAAATGAAGCATTTGTCAGAGAAATGCCTTTGTCTCTGCATCTCTGTTTATAGCAGATGCTGATCAAAGTTTGAATTATGCTGGGATAGTTTCCCTGTAAACCAGTGGTGTTGTTGAGCTGTGGGCTGGTGTGTTCAAATATAGTTCTCCAAAAACCTGCTTTGACACTTGTTACAGGTTGGGTCTGCAGCATGGTGTCTTTTCCAGAGAGAGGACTGTGCCAGAAGTGGGAGGGAAGGAAATTGAGGCCTCTGAACTTTCAATGGTGAGATTTAGGAGAAGACTGATTGCCCAGCATAATGGTATCTGCTGCTTTTCCAGGACCTGTGGGCACATTGACTGGAGGGATGGATAGGGCAAGCTGCCTTTAAAATACACCCAGGGCATGGTGTTGGTCTTCCCCTGTTCCAAGTCTATATTGCTGCATGACATCACTTATCTACTGCCACAGACATGAAGGGCGACACTGATTTCAAAACAGAGGCAAAACAACAGGGACATTTCTGGGGCTTAACCAATTTTCCGTTCAGGTCCCACCAAGGCCACTACAGCACACATTTGAAGAGCACCAGCAGCTCTCCCTGAATTTGGCTGTGCACTGCCAGTTCACATTCAAACCATCACAAAAATAAAATAAGCTCTTAAACAGCAGTTAGAACCAAAGGTTATTTCCTTGCTTATACCAGGACCGCTGCACAGCAAGGGTGAAGTTTCCCTGAGCTAAACTCATTGCCAGTGTCAAGGTGTATGAGCAAACAGCTTGCTACCAGGAGGAAAATGGGGAAAACTGGAAGAGCCTTCATGGTTTGTCTGTAATAAACAGGCTGGAATAATCTCTAGATGATTATCATAAGACAGATTTGCCCCTCTGAAATTTCCTGGCTTGATTGTTGTTTGCTGTGTGCACCCGTGGGGAGTAAGCAGTTTCCTCGTGATCTGTTCACTGATATAGCCATCTCTCAGATAAACAGAAACCCAGGTATGTTCAGCAGACGGAGTTGAAACACTTCCAGTCATAAAATAGATGTGTTTTGAGCTGTGAGAGTAATTATCCACTGGGGCTGTCCCAAGGGATGTGGTTGACTCTTCATAGATTTCCAGCCAAGGTTGGGTGTCAGTCCCAGAGCATCATTCCGTTCCTGCATGTGGGCTCAACATAGCACTGCAGGAGATGTAGGCAGCCAAGAGCAATCCCTTGTGATCTTAAAATAGGCAGCTCTAGGAGGGATCTGATCTTGGAGTTCATGTGTTGATATGTCAGCACTGAATTAAGCTGGAGTTCAAATCTTCCCAGTAAATCCAGCAAGTGTTAACATTTCTCGGTGTTAATTAAGACACTGAATATATGACTGCAGAAAGGCTATGGTTATACAAGCAAGACTCAGCCTGGCACTATCCAACAGGATTAAAAGGCATGAGACCTAACCCTTTGTGTAGTCCTACCTGCCATGTCTGGATTGGGGTGAGAGGAAGGTGTCTGTCAGCACTTGCTTTCTGTGATTGCATAGATTTTTCACTGACAGAGAGACAGAATCACATCTCTCCTATGTGCTTTAATTGCAAATAGCTAAAACATCTGATTCATACTTAGCCTAATTATGTTAATCCTAAAACAAATAATCCCAGCTCTTATGTTGTCAGGGTGTAATTTTGCTGTTATTTCAAAATCACAGAAAATGGAGCTGGAAGGGAGTTCATGAGGTTATGTGGGTGCCAGAGAGTTAACCTGAGTGCCAAAACCTCCCTAAACTATCCCCAGAAGGTGGAGGTTTTGCAGCAGTGGCACATCCACAGTTTGCCCCAAAAATCCATGCCAGAACATCCCTAAGTCTCTTTTACAGTTTTTAACCTAGGTGTCTTTTGCTGTGATTTCTTTCCTCATTGCTCAGTGGACATGAAGCCAGTTTATTAATTTCTTTTCGATCTAAATATTTGAGTTACACTGTCATGACTTAACCCTCCAACCACCCTGCTCAGGACATAAGCTTGGTTCTTGTCATTTTCCTGCAGAAATAATTTTCTAAATCTCTCATCATTCCTTGTTCCAGCAGGCTCCCAGTTCCTTGACTGCTCTCCCAAACTGTCCTAGAGAAATGCCAGATTTTGCCTTTTCCACAGAAAATCACATCCTTTTTATTTCAGATGGAACCTCACTTTATCCAGATTGGGGCTCTAATTTTGTCCATGAAAGGGTTTAAAACACCTCTTGCTTTGTCACCACCTGAGCACTGTTGTTTGAAATTACTCTAGGCACAAGGGAAATTTGTTTTGTTTTGTTGTTATTTTTGGATTTTATGAATAAACCAACAAAGAGAAAACCTAAACAACCCCCTTCTGGGTTCCCAAACCACCTCGAGTGTTCAGTGTTTACAGTGACAAGGGGAGATTTTTCCAAAACTTATCCAGCACCTCCAGACTTTGGCTTCCTCTGATCATTCTCTGAATGATTAGTCCTGATGATAGGAAAATGTGCTTTATTTCAAGCCAGGGCTCACCCTGAGCCCTTAAGGCTGTTGTATTCTCCCTGAATGAGTATCAGGATGAAGGAGGACTTCCCACCACTGGGACAAACGAGTCCCATGTGTACACAGAAAGACAATAGTCCTTGGCTAACACAGCAAAAAAACACCCAAACCCCTGCGAGTTTCCAAACCCTGATCAAACACCTTGTGCCCACTGCCAAACCTCTGGGGCTCTGAATAAATTTATTTTTAGCTCTGTTGCAACCATGAGGGCACTAAAGTCGAGAAGAACCTCACAGCAAGGAGAAACATTTCTGAGCCCGCTTTTAAAATAAAATTAGATCTGTCTGTGAAAGGGGTTATGTGAAGTGCCGGCAGGCAATGGGCATTTTAACCTTGTGACCCATCCACCAGACAGAAGCAACACTAAAGCAGCATCTGGTAAGAGAAAAAAGTAAGGGAAAAAAAGTAAATAACATAATACTACACTAGTGAATCACTGCTGCACTGTGGGAGTAAATGCACAGAGGAGTAAACATTACACAATATTGCACTTGGGAGAAACTTTTCCAGAACAAAAGATCTGGTCTGCCATTGGAGCTCGAGGGTTGCAGCTCAGCTTTGCAGAGCTGGGTCCTCTGTGTCCACAGCACTGAGTTGGGGCACACACACATATCAGCATCTGTCATGTGTGTTATTAACCCAAACCAGACAGATCCCAGCAGATCTCCTGCTTTCCTGGCTACGTATGAGAACTAGCCAAAGCCCAGCAAGTACTTACCATGGTTTTGATGTACAGCCATAACCCAGGTTTGCCTGGTTTGCAAATCAGAGTGAACTCCTGGGATGAGTCTCATGTTTCCCACCACCCCACAATAACACTAATCCACTTTAAAAGCTTCAGTCTTTACCACCCAAAATTCAGCCTTGTGATTTTGTTTTTTCTCCTTTTGTGCAATAGTATTATATCCCAGAGCTAAAAGCCATATTTGCTTCCAGGAAACAACAACAAAAAGTCTTAATGGAATTAATTAATTCCATGTGCATATCTGAAAGGATATTCGTCTCAGCAGCTGATTGATGTACTGCTCAGTGAAACCTACTTCCATCACAGCCTTCTGCTCTGGGGGTTCTCCTGGAATCTCTCTATGCCTTAGACACCGTAAATGCTGCTGTGTACCATTACAGCCAAAAGAAGAGAAATTCTGAGTCCTGGAAACATGTATGTGGGAGGGATATCCCTGCCAAGGCACTCGAGTGCTGGGTCCTCAGCTGCCTCAGCCCTGCCTGGGCAGAGCAGACAGCCAAAGTAAATGCCTGTGCTAAGAGTGAAGCTGTGTTTTGGGATTCATCAAGGTGAGATGCTTTTAGGGTGATGTGAAAAACTAATTTACACATGGAAGTATTCATAAGAATAAAGATTACACATGCAATTATATCAGGTGGAAGAAAAATGCAAGGCAAAGGACCAAGATCAAGAGAAAAAAAATACCTCTCTCTGGTATATTACTGTGCAATTAAGTGTGAAAGGTGGCGGGTGAGGATCTATCTTGCTATGAAACCCTGTAACAAAGAAACCCTAAAGGCCCAGTAAACTGTTGCCATATGACAGTCCCTAAATTCCAAGACATGACCCACGTTCTGTCTTCAAAGATACATCTGTGGAGTGCACAAGTCTTTTTTTTCCCCTGTCACCATCCTTGAAAAATCCCCAGTCATGCTGCCGTGTTAAACCAGCCACAATGCATTTGTGAGGAATGTGTTTGCGTGCTGTCTTCTTAAACAGGAGAAAAGCATTTTTGGGAGGCCGGGATGGAACACGGGATGAGAGCAGTCCAAGAACAGAGGTCACAAACCCATACCAAATAATCTGTACCACTGGGGGTTTGCTTTCCTGCTAACCACCCCCTAATTAATCCCCTGCTATAATTCCACACTGAAATCACAGCCTGAGCCTAAGCCTGCTCCCACAGACATCACTGGCAAACCTGCCATTTGTTTCAATAATAGCAGGACTGGACCACAAATACCACCTTCACCTGACCTTCAACACATGAGGTAGTTAAAACTGCTCTGTCTCTGGCTTTGCTCTTCTCCTTTCCCTGCCGAAAGCTGTAGGAGGCCAAAAAATTTGCACTTGAAATGCCACCAAGAGCTGCTGCACATGCCATGCATAGCCCTCAGCGTGATAAATGCATAAAGGGCATTTTAAGGGAGGTATCATTTAATGAGAGTATAATAAGGGGTTTCCAAAATTAATAACACAGGAAAGGTTTTTCATGGAACCAGAAGCACGCTGCATTTTCCAGTGATGCTCCTGCTGCACTCTAAGGAAAACCAGCCTGAGCCCAAACTTGGCCGCCTCTGCTTTGATGTGGGTGATTGGTGTGACCACAATTTCTCCTCCTGCCCAGGCACTGCTGCATTTCTACCACAGCCATGCAGCACTAGTAGCAGTAGAATTCACCAATTTCCCCTTTACTTCTCCTAATTCTGTATTTTGAGGAATCTTGCTGGCTTCAAGTGGCAGCAAGTGCATGTGTGGCAACAAGGGATGGAAGTCAAAGCCTGATTGTGGACGTCAGGTACCCACATCTCAGTCTCAATCCAAACAAGTTTGCTGCTCCCTGATGTCCTAGGATATCAGTATACAGTCCTCTTAGTTTATTTTCAAAATAGATAGATATTTGTATCATTTGGCTTAAGGAGCAAACCCATTTGTTTTCCTGATTCTGATCTTCCACTGGAGGAGGTGTGGGGGGTGGTCTACATGGCTGCAGCAAGATCTAAATTGTTTTTCATTTCAAACACCATCACAAAATAATAAAATGGGTTTGTTGAAAGAATGGAGTCCAACAGTCTCCATGAAGGCAGCTCATTAGGGCCAACTTGCCTTTCTTACCATCATTGACACAGAGCAGCTTGAGCAGTCAAATTGTGGTGAATTGATGTTAATTCTGCATTACCATTGAAAAATTTGACTTGAAATGTGTGGGGTTTTTCTGCCTGCAAATGGCATTTTTCCTTCACTAAAATCACTAAAACAACCTCCCACTGGAAGTGGGCTCGGTGTTTGAGCATAGATGTATTGAATGTTTGAAAGCAGCTGATTTAGTTAAATTAGTTCTACTGAGATTCAGCAAATTTGTAACAAATATCTCAGTACTTTCTTGTGGAATTTAAATGAAACCAAGGGTGTTGTATTCTCTATCCTGTTATAGTGGCAGAAAAAGGGAATAAACACAGTCAGAATCAGGCCCAAAGATTTCTGATACATTTATGGCCTTTTATGGCTAGATTTTCCTTTCACTTCACCTGGTTTTTGCACCCCAGAAGCCAGGAAAGAAACATCCTTATAAGAGAGAGGAGATCAAGCCTGGGTTAAAGAACCAGATGCCATTTATTCCCAGTCTGGCAAATGACTCCAGAGTATATGGTAAAAAGTGTGAATAAAACGACACAGACCTCCTCACCAGAGACCAGTGAGTCTGTTTATTTATTCAGCTTATACAGTCCTTGTTTTATACTTGGATGCGTATGAATAACAACACAATTTTAAGCCTGTGCCAGCTGGTTTGTTTAAGACTCTAACTACTTTTACACCCAGGGCATGTTGAAAGAAGTGGAAACACCTTCCCACGATGAAACCAACCCACTCACCAGTCCCCATCAGAGAGCTTTGGCCCCTCTTACCCTCACCTCGTTCTTAATGAACTCTCTCCTCTCTTTCAAGTGCTTTTACAGATGATGTTAACATGCTTAAAGAGCTTTACACAAATGACCAAATATATTTTAATAATTTCCTCGTGTTTTTTAAATGATACTTCCAATAGATCTAATGTGATACTAACTGAACCATTTTTTTCCCATGATTTTGCTGCTTCTTTGAACATTTTTCCCAGTGTACCATGCATTCAACTGGATCCATCTCCTCCTCCTCTTCCTCCTTTGCCCTGCATCTTTCCCGATACAAAACCATCCTGTCACCTGTGGTCCCCAGATCTGTATTTTCCATTCCAAGCCCTGGATTCTAGCAGTGATGCTATGATGGAAAGATAATGACTTTTCATATTTGGCCTTTAAGAGGTTTGCAGGGAAAGGAAGGGTGCAATTATCAATAGCTTTTAGTTTTGTCAGCCCCTTTATGCAGCTGCAATTTACTGCTTTGTATTTTTTCTGCTCACGGAAGGACACATCCTATTTCTTCTCAGCCTTTCATGCCTCTAAACAAAGGAGAAGTCTTGATGCCACAATTTTTTTCAATCTCCTATATAGACAACTTTGCCTTCACAACTTACAGCAGTTTTGAGATACGTGGATTTGAGCCGAACCAACTATTTCATTGCACGAGATATGTTTTTCTGACAATTTTTCCTGGCAATCCCAGCAACAGCCCAAAGTCCCAGGCCTGTCTGTAGACATTATCTATTCTCTTGGTCCTTGGCGTGACAGGCATCATATGCCCTTGCAGCACATCCCACTGTGGCTTTCCTGCATCCAGTGATGGGACCTATGGGGCAAAGGAGGAGATGAAAGCAGCTGGGCATGACCCACCATGTGGTCTCTCATCCATACAATGGGGGAGTGTCCTGGCAAGCTTGTCGTGCTGAACTTGCAAGTCAAATAATTTGATTGTGATTATTCAGTGGAGTAACTTGAACAAAAATGCCCTTTTTCAGGAAGTTGCACACAACATGGTCGGGATGAAGCTGGGAGAAACACCTCAGTTAAGCATTAGAGGGATTTGTATTCACCAATGCTCATGCCAGAAAAAAGACTGGATCTGAACTTTTTTGTTTCCACTTATCCCTCCCACTTACTAATCCAGAGTTTCTAACATTTATAGTATTCTGCTGTATTATTAGGCATTAGGCTAAGCTTATAATGAGCGTGGTATGAGATGTACATGGTGCAGCATATTAGGAACGGCTCTGATTGACGGTGCCGTGCAGTGATGACAGCACTGTGTTTTGCTTTCATTTTTGGAGACTAAGTGGCTTACATGTGGTCCCATTTAAAGGATGTCTGGGTGGCAGCTGCATTCTCCCATGTGCTTATGAGAGGGAAATGAGCTTTTCAGTCCTGAAATACTGCAAAAAAGGGTTATGTAAAAAGGCTGCATAGAGCTATTGATGGGGGGAAAAATATCCTCTGCAGACTATGTGACTTCCTGTTTACAAAATACAAATGGTTTTGACATGGCTCTGAAATGTCACGCAAAACTTTTGATGCTTTCCAGACCAGTGTCCAGCTTGGGATCAGAATGACTTTTTGAGAGCACTGTCCTTGAAGAGTGAGACTTCTTTGAGGCTATACATCTGAAATTGCCAGTCTGTTTTCCAGATTTCATCCTCACTCCTTAAATACCTCATATTTAGGGATGCTGTGCCCACAGCAGCACCCTTCCAGTGATGGGCAGCCCGTTGTCCTTGTCTGAGAGGCAGCCATGTGTGACTTCTTTCTTTTCCATTTCCAGACACTTTGCACTTTAGAAACAATGTAGCACTGAAAAAAAGATCAACCCCATACATTCGATAAAGAATTAGAATGGAAGAAAAGCAATTCTAATTTTAAATGCAGGAAAAGGGATTAGATCATTCAGTTTCTCGACAAAAAGAGAGAAATGACACTAGTCTGGGAAATGTTGTGAGCAGTTATGGCTCAAGTTCTGCCAGAGGAGGTTTAGAATGGCCATTAGGAAAAATTTATTCACTGAAAGAGTGGTCAGGTACTGGACCAGGCTGCCCAGGGAAGTGGTGGAATCACCATGTGGTGATTTGGAAGTGTTCGAAAAGAGTGTAGATGTGGCACTTGGGGACATGATTTAGTGGTGGACACGGCAGTGGACATGGTTGGAAAAGATGATCTTAGACGTCTTTTCCAATGTTCTATGTCCCATGAAATGCGTCTCTTCATCAAGGCCAAGAGATATTTATCTTGATTACTGTGTAAGGGTATTTGAAAACCCATGTGGATGCCGATGGTGGGAGCTGTAAAAAACCTCCTGCAGTTTCTCCTGTGGTTGAATAAGACCTGACATCATGTATCTCCTCCCTTTTCTTGGATGCTGGCAAGCAGTATTTTTATGCCTTTTCCCTTTCTATGGCATAGACTGTCCCCACAACTCAGCATTCATTTGCCAAGGGGAAGCCAAGGGCAATTGAGGAACTCTTGGTGTGCTTCAGCACCAAACAGCAGAGCTGAGGAGTGAGTGAATAGGCAAAAGAGTCCTGCCAAGACAAGATGGTCACTGTAAGTGGAGTTGTAGCCTCAAGTGAAAAAGTACAAGGAGTTTGCCAGCCGAGGGCTGACCCAGAAAAATGTTGGTTTATTTATACATTTCATCATATAATAAAAGTGTGCACTGTGCTATATTTCCTGAGGGGAGAGAAGGGCGGAAGGAACTAGAGGGACCGTGTGATGAAAAATACAGTCTGTAAGGCACATGCTAGGGCTGCACATTCAAGACCTGGACACTGAATTCCAGGGAGAAATCCCCTGAGGGACACTCAGAGGTCTCTATCTCCTGCTTAGGAATCAGTGTCTGACAGTGTTGAGAGTTGGTGCATAAAGTATTTATTACATCTGGTACCCAGGAGGAAAATGAGCTCATTACTCCTTTTTCCTTACATGGTCTTCCCATCCCTGGTGCTGCATGTGGATTTTAAATGCCACGCTCCCTCCTGCACCTGCCACCACCACTCAGGACACCCACAGGTGGAGTACACAAGGCTCTCCCCTGTGACCCCAAAGCTGAGCAGCTCTGTTGAGTCTCTGCAACTGAAGGGCCCTCATATTTGAGATAAAATTTCCTTCCCCTTTCAGCCACCTCTGTGGTACAAAGGAAAAGGGACAGGGAGGGAGATTTAGTGTCTCTGGTACGAAACCCACACCAGTTTGGATCTTGCCTCTCACAGATCTGTAAGGATAAACCAGACATAAGTAATTTTCTTTCGTTTCTTCGCGATTTTTGTTTGCATTGTTGTTTTGCTTGTTGTTGGACTGGTTACTCTGATAAGCTGTGTCTGTGAAGCAGTTAAACTTCAGCATTTCTCTTCAGCGGGCACAAGTTACTGTTTGGGTCATTCCCGTTGTGCACATGATGTACCTCAAATGCTCCTTAGATAGTCAGAAAACACACGCTGTCCACACAAGCTAAATTTGCTTACTTTTTTTTGTTTGTGGAGGGAGTTTTTTTGCAGCTCTAATAGGCAGGCACAGAGAAGAGGAGGTCCCTCTCAGACTCCTTGCTTCTGTCTGCTCCCTAAATAACACATTAATCAATCGGACAATGTAACTGAACTCCAGGCTGCTGCCTTCTGCCTTGAAAAATGTATTTTCCTCTCTGAAATATCAGGATCTGGGAAGTAAGGCTGTTGTCACTGTATTTTCCTGAAATCTGACATAGTCCGGGGAATTTCTCCTCTTGGGACCACTGGATCCAAGGGCTCGTCTGAGGAATGAATAAAATCTTCACTGCTGATAAGCTGAGGAAGAGTGCAGTGCTCTGTTCTCCACCACCCCTAACCTGGATGAACCCTGTGTTATGGCATAGACTAGTTCTGCTTTGGTTCAAAGCAACCGTTTTAATTGTTTAAATTGACTTTTGACATTTTTCACCCTGACCCTGTTGCATTGCTGCCCATACTACCATTAAAGGGCTATCTAATTCCACTCAGGGCCATGTGGGTTTCTCAAAGTGCATAAAATGTCAGGCAGAGACGAATCACGAATGGTTCAAACACAAATCTGTGTATGAGGAAAACATCCTTCTGCTGACAAATCCCAGATCCAGCCTAGCAAGGTTATTGACAGAGAAGTCAAACTAAAGCATGGACAGTGTTGCATGGGGAGTCTCAGGCGCAGTACAACACCACGGGGCTCAGTGAGAAGAGGAGAGACATGGCCTTGCAGTGTCCTAAAGGACTGTGGCAGCCATGGGCAGGCAGCAGACTAGTCCACTGAAGGATAATCAGGGAACCTGTCCTTCTCGCAGAAGAACCAAGAAGAACAAAACCAAAAATGAATTTTTAAAATAAGTTTTCACCCAAGTCTCAGAAAAAAATAGATGGGGAAAAATAATTGCCTACAAAAGCACTGCCTTGCTAAAGGCTGCTGGGGTCAAGGAAAGAACATGTCTGCGTGGTTTTAGGGTGTAATATCTGGTGAGAATGGGAGATAAGGGGGAAAAGGGAGACAGAGGAGGCACTGGGGAAATCTGAAGGCAGACATCAGTCTCTCAGAGGGCCTGTTTTTTTCCCCAGGATCTGTGCTTTGGGTAATGGAGAAAGCCATGCAGGTCTCACCTTCCATCTCCCAGGGCTGGAAGTCTTAATTTAAGATGGCAGCTAAAATTGCTTCCTCTAGACTGACAAACCCACTGGGCTGGAGACTGAGACATTTTGCAGTGATTGTCACTTACTGTGAGTGAAAGGCTGTTAGAGAAAGAGACAGCTGATTTAACTTGTTGACCTTTTGCAGAAGGAAGGAGGTAGCCAAGAAAGAAAAAATATTAATAACAACATGGTGTTTGTAATAAAAGGAGGCAAAGGGAAGCAAATGGAAATATTAAGTGGAAGCTACTGAGAGGGCTTTGTCTTCTTTGGATTATTGCTTCCCCATGGATGCTTGTGCAGCAAAGCATCTTGCCACAGTGCCAGGCAAGACTTGGGTGAACTGAGTCCTTGTGTCCTTTAGAAGTGGGACAGGATGTAATGCAGGATTTCTTGAACCCTGAGTGACTCCTAACACCTTCCTGGGGATACTGAGGAGACAGCAAGGAGGTGTACAAGGAAAACCCATTGTTCAGATGCACAAAAAAAAGCTCATCTATCGTGATGAGTCTACTTCACGACCCCACCACACCTGCCTCAATCAATCTTCATTTGGCTTTGAACATGGATAGCTGGCTCAGCAGGTTTTCATTATGGCAATGCCATCAGACCATCAGAGATGGGCTGTGGAAAATTCTCCCTTCACCTTTATCTCTTTATGCTTAAATGGCTGGCTGGGCATTGCTGATTTTCACACCGCCAGGGGAAGGATCAGGCTGGGAAGGGTGATCAGAGATCAGCACACTTGGAAGGAGTAGGAAACAGATTTTCCTCACCATTTCTTGCTTTTAACACTAACAACCAGGTAATGCCTCTAAACTCACTGCTTCCTACAGACAGGCCTGTGTTTGCGGTTAGTGCTGAAGTTCATCTTGAGGAGCAATTCCAGTTTCTTATTATAAAATTATAATACCAAAAAAAAAAAGGTAATAGACATGATTATTTAGAGCAGGGAAGAAGCCAGTCTTCCACATATGATGAAAGTGAGACCCTTGCCGATGCTGCTGAGTGAAGCTGGATGGCCTATGTAATGCAGGTGGCTGTGCTTGAGGGTTCTTCTGGCCCAAAAGTGGATTAATAACTCTTCAAAAATAATTTCTTTTTTCTGTGTATTAGAAGAAGCTGAAATGAGCTGAAATTATCTCAGGGAGTACCCAGGGAGTATTCACATCCCTATGGTGTTTTGCTGCCACCTTATCTCACTGGCAGTATTAAACTGGCAGCATTTATTGCTTTACAGCAGTATCTGTGGACCTCCTGGTGCTGATGTGCTATAGGCCACTTGCTGCCTTGCTGACCAGTACTTCCCTGCTGTTTTCCCATCTGCTGCACACAGTGGTCAGGCAAACAGGAATTTCTCACTCCCAGCTTACTTGCCAGCAAGGACCAATGGCTGTATGACATTCCTCTAGTGCAGAGGGGCTGCAGAGCTGCTCAAAACCACCTCTGCTGTGTTTTAGCAAGGGGACCCTCCATTTGTGCAGTACCAGCAGTGCAGACGGCCCAAGTGCTTCCCAGGCAGAGCAGCTTTTGCTGTAGGGTGCGCCCAGGCTGTGAAAAAACCCCCACTAAAATGCTGTGTCCCCCGACATCAGGCTGTGATGTACTTGTTCAGAGCAGTGCTGACAAGAGACTGCTCTGACTCCTAGGGCAGGGCACTGCCAGCGTATTCACTCAGCTGTGCTGCTTAGAGGCAGCATATTGGGCTCTACAGCATCAGAAGAAGGGCAAGGATGGCATTTGCTGCTGCTCCAAGCACTAACAGTGCCTTGTTGATTTGTGTCAGGATCTTTTGGTCCTTGATCCAGATTTCAGCAGAGAGAAATACCTCACATACCAGTTATTATCATCATTATCATTTTCTTTCACAGAGTCAAAAAAATGCAGAAGCTTTCCTCAGCTGAGTCACAAGATGCTGCAAGTGCAGTGCTTTTAACAGGTAAATATGTAAAAATTAACAATCTTGTCTTTTCTTAGACATTCTGATTTTTTATGAGACTGGTGTGGCTCAAGCTAAATTTGCTGGGGGAAAAAATGTACAGATCCCACAGGCTGGAATGACAGCGTTTTGCTGAACTCTGAGTCAGAGCCCTTGATAACAGGGAACCAATGATACGTTTGGAGCTGCGCAATCCAGAGGCTAAACAGCAGCTGCAGACCAAAGAGCAGTTCAGTGCTGCTGGGCAGACCACAAGCTCATTGCAGAGCAAGTCTCATCATGTTGTTTAGGGGCAGTTCAAATGGAAGCAAAAAGTTGGCAGGGATGCACTCTAGAGAGGATGGAGGGGTGCTCACAGGAAGATGCTTTTTCCATGGCTTCAGCTTTCCTGTGAGAGTTGTGAGATGCTGGCACAGGTTGCCCAGAGAAGCTGTGGCTGCCCCATCCCTGGAAGTGTTCAAGACCAGGTTGGATGGGGCTTGAGACAACCTGGTCCAGGGGAATGTGTCCTTGACCATGGCAGGGGGTGGTTGAGATGAGCTTTCAGGTCCCTTCCAACTCAAACCATTCTTTGATTCCCTGATTCTATGATCATCTTCAGGACATCTCAGCTGCATCCATGCTAATAAATGAAACATGACTAGGGCCAAGCATTCCAGAGATGCCTGTGCTAGTCTACACTTTTACATTGCTCACATCCTGCTCTTCTGCCATCACACAGGCTGCCCAGTGCTTCTACTGGGAGTTCAGCACGAGCAGAAGAAAACACAAATCATGGAGACTGTGGATGTTGTCTACCTAGACTTCAGTAATGCCTTTGACAGTTTCCCACAGCATTTTCCTGGAGAAACTGTCTGCTCTTGGTTTGGATGGGTGGACTCTTTGCTGGGTAAAAAACTGATGGTCGGGCCCAGAGCATGGTGGTGAATAGAGATGCATCCAGCTGGAGGCCCCAGTGGTGTCCCCCAGTATTATGGGGCCAATCCTGTTTAGTGTCTTTATCAGTGATCTGGATGAGGGGGATCGAGTGCACCCTCAGTACATTTGCAGATAACACTAATTTGGCAGGAGTGTTGATCTGCTGGAGGGAAGAAAGGTTCTGCAGAAGGATCTGGGCAGACTAGATCTATGGGATGAAGCCAATGATGTGAGATTCAACAAGGCCAAGTGCCGGGTCCTGCAATTGTGTCACAACAAACCCATTCAATGCACTTTCTTACACCCACTTTGCACTGATATGCAGGGGAATCTATTAAATCAAGCCCAAACCCTAATATTATGCTACTTAATATACTGCTAAAGCTGCTTAAGCAGTCTCCTGAGGGAGTTTGTTGGATCTGCTCTTTCCACCTCCTCTGGAGTGGATTTAATTCTTCCCTGCAAATATCCACAGCCTAGATCAGGCAGAGAAGAGAAAAGCTCATTCCTTTGAGGCCGTTTGGCTGGAGGTTCTGACAAATGCCTGTGATGGTAAGGAAATGTAAACCAGTCCCAGGTGGTACCAGGGCTTTTCCAAGGCTCATCTGTTCCCCTCCACGAATTCTGCCACCGTGGTGCTCAGGGCCATCCAGGAGCAGATGAAAGGGGCACCCTCACAGCCTGTCTGCCGGCTGGTGTAACTGAGCACCTTCCCTGCAAACCACAAATGGCAAGGGTGCGACAGGCCTTTCCTGTCCTTCTTCTGTTTCCCTTTTTCTCCTGTTTCAGTGTGGATGACAAATAATGTTTAAAGCTTATCCGAGGAAATGACCTCAGATTTTAAGTTCTTTCCTGGGGTAGCTTCTAATATTTAAATGTATGTGTGTGCTTTTCTCCTTTTTTCTGTCCTATACATCCAATAAACAGCTTCCCCTCTAGAAAGGAGAAGAAGATGATATCATAGCTCAATGAAATGCACTTGTTGCTTTAGCCCTCCTTGTGTTTCTAAAGGCTCACTCAAATTTCACTGAAGTTGGCTTTATTTCAAAGCCCTGGATGATGGATCACTGGGCCAGATTCCTCCTCTTGCTTTTGCCATTCCAGAGGTATATAAGGCAGGAAAATTAATAATGCTCTGATTTTACTAGGGAATGTTAAACATTACCAATCATGCACTCCTGAATGTCAGAATTTACCATGACCACCTTGCTGGCTCATTTAAGCACTTCCCTCTCTGTAAAGTTTGGGTCCTTACAGCAGCTCTGTCAGGTGGAGATAGATTTGTTTCTATTTTATGGAAGGAAGGAAAAAAGCAGAATTTTTCATGGGGATAAGAGTCACCTCACCTACCCATAGCTACCCACGTTAGCTAGCTCCCATTTTAGTCAATGGAGACACACTGGCACCTCCACGGTGCAAATCACAGATGTCCTCTACATGCTCTGGAGACTTAGAATCATCACAGAGTCATAGAATGGCTTGGTTTGGCACAGACCTTAAAGACCATCTAGTTCCAACCCTATTCATGGGCAGGGACACCTGTCACCAGATCAGGTTGCTCAGAGCTCTCTCCAGCCTGGCCTTGAACAGAGATGGGGCATCCACAGCCCCATGGTCACTTCTTCAGAGTCCCAGCTCTCGTCTGTGAGCTCAGCCCTTCCCAAAACTTAGTTTTCTGGGCCACCTACAGAGAAGCATTTGCAGAACAGAGATTGAGGTGTTATGCATCTTGGGAATGGTGGTACTTGAAGTTTCTCTGGGCAGATAAAGAGCTATCCAAGAAAAGATAATTTCAAGCAGAACATATTTTAGAGTTGATTATTAGAGTTATTAGAGCTACTGCTATACTAAGTCTCTTCTGTTGCATATAGTAGGAAATATCATGCAGCTTTGCAGCCTTTCATTAACAATATCCCTCCCAGGCCAGCAAGCCAACAGTTTATGAAAAGACATGTGGCACTCCTTAAAGACTACTTATCACAAACCACTAGATTTCTTCTGGTCCTATCCAAAGTCCTTCTATAAAACTGAAGATCATTAAAAACCTGATTTAAGGTAGCCTGACACTTACAGTTTTTCTTTTTTGAGGGGGGAGAGAGAAGAAGGTTTACAATCCATTATAGCTTTCCTAACGTCCCATCCCTGGAAGTGTTCAAGGCCAGGTTGGATGAGATTGGAACTGGATGGTCTTTAAGATTCCTTCCAACCCAACCATTCTAAGATTCTTTGATCTGCAAACTCCCTTATGCAATCACCAAAGTAAAAAGAAGGACACCCATGGTGCTTGGTGTGTTTTGTCTCAGGGATATTGATTTTATCTGCATCTTATAAATGAATTTCATTTCTGTAAAGTTTCAGAGCGCCTGACACAGAAAAAGTCAGAATAACTCTGTTTAAGGATGATTCTGAAGTAGATGAATCCACAGGAACTCTCAGGGGAGTTAGGTATCAAGTTTGCATCCAAACCTCAGTCAGTGGAAAAAGGATGACATCTTTGTGATTGCATTTCTCCAGGCACTTTATTAATTCCTTTGCCACCTGGATGTAAAGCGCTACTTCCTCCTTCCTCCAGAGAATTCGGTCATCTGGTTTGTGCACCAGTGGTGATAAAAAATCTACCATTCAAGTTAGGCTCAGGATGAAGATATTTAAAGACAGGCAGACAAGCTGAAGCAAAGGCAGTTGGTTCTGGGACACTGCTAAAGGCCCACAGGTGAGGCAGGCTGATTGCCTCGAGATGTGGTGTGAATAATGTTTCAGGGTTTGTTTGCCTGATTATTTGCCTAGATGATTTTTTGAACGGTTCAAGTGCAGTTTTAATATGCACAGGCACCGTTGTGGTCCATCTCATGGGTGCACATACTGCAGCCATTAGAGAGCACTTGGAGGCTACCGGGACCCAGGAACTCATTTCTTATCCAGAGGATAACTGAAGAAGCTTCACAGCCAAATCACTGCAGCTGAGTCTGTTTGACCGTTGAGACCAGGATGAATATTGGTCCAGGGTGGTGGGAGTGGAAAATGGGGAGACTGATAAACTAAGAAGAGTTATGCTTAAAAGGACACTGTGCTATGTCAACTCTCACTAAGCACATAATTTCATTAATACAGAAAAGGAAATAATATACCTGAGAACTCAAATCACGCAAGGAGTTTCCAGCTTGCATCCAGAGATGTGGGTTGTTCTGTACTATTTGGCACATTTAATATTGGAGAAGTCCTACACCTGAAGGCACACATCTGAGAATTTCTTTTAGCACAATTTTAATGAAGTGTTCATGTCATCAAGGAAGAAACAAACCAAGCATAAAGGCCAGCAAATGAACTCTCGGCCAGGGCAAAGCAGCGAAGTCATTACTGAAAAAAAAGAGCACTAGACATCAAAGTACCTGGATGTCACTTCTCCCCCCAACTCACCATCAGTATTCTATGTCAGCAGAAATACATTGGACCCCTCAATCACAATAGCAAGGACTCAGGAACAGATTCACAGTGCAGTGAGAGCTTTCAGTAACCCCAATGATCATGATCTCAGGTCCAGTGTGATTGAGTATTGCTTTGCACATTTGGGTTTTGTTTCTCAGGTAAAACTTTTCACCTCCTCGTTCGGTGAGAACAGGTCATTAGACTTTTTTAGGATCTTGATTGCTTGCGTGAGTTGACAGCCCGAGAGTATTTGCCAAAAGTTGGTAAAGTGCCAAGTTTTCATTAAACCTCTTGTAAACCCCAAACTGCCGTCCTGCAAGGCTACATCTGGCAAGGAAGCCATCTGTGATTCGTATAGTCTTGCTCCAACAAAACGACAACAGTGTGAAAAACTCTTTTCTCTGGTCGGCAGTGAACTGTAAAAGTAACATTAGTAATAGCTTCTGCAGGCTCAGTAATGACATAATTGACGTTGGCTGAAAGCAAAAGCCCCAACAGCGAGGTCTTGCCAAGGCTCTGGATTGATTCATATCATCCTTCAAAAATACAGGTCATAGTCAATAGCCCTCTTGGATGTTGCTTCTCACGTCAGTAGTGAGACCGCTCTCCTCCTGAGCAGTGACTACAGCACAATCTCACAGAGTATGAGCCTCCTGACCCCAACCCTAGCAAAAAAAAATAAAGAACCAACAAAAAAAGGACTGCTCTGCTTGACTGAAGCCATTTGCTTGATCCATAAACAAGGTCTGTATTTCCAATTGTTTAAAAACCTGCAGTTTCACAGCGAAGTGCACATTGCACCTAGTAATCTCTTATATCTATAGCAATATGACCCGGTGCATTTTATTTAATGCAGAGCCCTAGTACGGAGACTGGGCTCAAAGCCATCTGCACATATGTTTCTTGGATGCCTGATATTTTCATTTTGCTTCAGATGAGCTGCACTGTTAGGGGGCTCCCATTTATAGCATCCGGGATTTTTTCCAGTGTATGTTGTGTTCACCCTGTCTGCAAGCCTCTCTTTCCCCCTAAGCCCCCTTCACCCCTATGACTCAAAAAATACAAACCCCAGCAGATGTCCATAAAAGAAAAAAAAAAAGAGACAAAAAGCACTGATTGCTCAAATCTCTTGCTAAAGAAACCATTCCCTAGCTCCCTTTGTATTTAAAAGCTTGAGGCCCCTGTTTTAGAGAAATCCTAGAAATACAATTTAAAGACCTCGGTGGGACTGTGCAGTGCTAAGAGACTGTGTTCTTACTGATGGGGAATGTTTAGAAAAACAACCCCTAATGCCACCAAGGTTTCCATTCGCACCTCTCCTGTTCTACACCTTTCATGGAGTGCCTAGATTTCAGTGCAGGAGCTTTTCCTGCATTATTTATACAAGTGACAAAAAAACACTGGACCGTAGCCTGAACTCATTACTAATCTTTAGACCTTCCTGATTCAGGCAGCAAGTAAGTGGGGGTTTAAACAGCTGAGGGAAGAGCAAAAGAAGATGAAAAAAGAAGAAAGATAGCAAAGGATTATCAGGTAGCACAAACCCAAGTGCCTGATTCTGACCCTCCCCTGAAGCAGGAGTGAATCCACGTTTGTGAAGATCAGAGGTGGCTCTTTGCTGAGTGATGGGCTCCAGGATACAGCAGAGGGATGAAAGACCATGCTGATAATGTGATTTTTGTTTGAAAACATGTCAGGGCCAAGTGGCCAAATCCAGAGCTGGTGTCAAGGGGTGTATCTCTCTTGAACTCCCTGCTGCTCTGAGTGCCTGAGAGTTTGATGTGGGAAAAGATGAAAAAATCAAAGCTGAGGTGTGATGGGCCAGCTGTTGTTCTTATAGATGATAATAATGAGGACTGGGCTGGCAGGTTAGATATCTCACTGTGATGCTTGACATCCTCATGAGGTCACCTCTGCTCCCTCTCTGCAGCCCAGGTCTTTGTCCCTGTATTTGCGAGACTTCCAGGGCCAGATTAGCAAAGGGATTTATTGCTCTGTGCTCCATTTCTCCCACAGTTCCCTCCTCCTGCCAGCCCTGATGCCAGAGGCAGAGCCCACACAGGCTGCCAGACTGACTGGACTTCCAAAGTCAGGATGCTGGGAACGGATTCTGAATATGCCCTTCTATGGCCATAGAGTCCATTGGCTCTTCCCTTTGGCGCTGTTTGAAGTTCCCACGGGCCTTAATCTGTGGTCTCTTTATTGTTTCACACTGACTCCTCAACAGAAGCCTTTGGGGCATTTTCATGGCCAGCTTGTTGGGTGGGAGAGAGGGAGTTCATAAACTTGCCGAGGCTTGTCTGCCAGAGCTCCCAGCTGGCAATGAAAAGAAGGGAAGGTCATGGTCCCTTTTCAACTCCAGTGCTGCTGGAGGGTTATGAAAGCCTATCATGGGGCAGGGATGGGTCCCCAGCATGGTTTTATAACATGGATACACCAGGACAATAGAGCTCAACTGATGCATTCCAAAAATAAGTCCATCCTCTCCCCAGCATGGCCCGAAGGATGCAAGGCTTGAAAGGCTCCAGCGTCTCCTGCACTGCTGCTGGTTCTGTTGAACATGTCTCTGCTAGGAGTGACTAGAGGCACGAGGAATGCCAGACATTCTCCATGTCACAGGGACAGCCCAAGGACAGCATTTCTTGGTGTGCCCAGGAACGCCCAGTGTTTTGGGACACCACTGGCCATATTTCCTTAGGCAACGGAGACTTGAGGCTGGCCATCCCAGAGCTGCCTTCCTGGTACACAGGAGACCTTTCTGCTCTGAGGATTTCAGCTTGATGATACCCTGCAAACCACTCTCCAGGGAACCCCCTGGCCCCTCCAGACAGCCATTCTCGCAGGCTGGCTGAGCATTAATTCATTGGCCTTGCTAAAGAAGGGTCGGAGCTGATTGTAAAAGGGAAAATGTGTAATGCAGGCAGGGAAACAGGCAGCATGAGCAGAAATCTGGTCAAGGGTGGTCACTTCCTCTGTTTGTATGAGGATTCAGGAAGTCCATTACAAAGTACTCCATCACTGTCACTTAATTCCAGCAAGATTACAGAAGATTAATAGTTCGGCTCCTTCGACCCCCTGTCTGCATGTTCAAAGGGTGGTGTTATCAGCCACTCAGTGCATGCCAGGTAGAGTTTCCCAGGACTTTTAATGAGCTTTCTTTTACTCTCCAATTCCATAATAATCTCAGACAAATCATTGTGGGAGCCATTAGTGTCCTAGAACATGCTATGGAGGAAACATGAGGTGAAAACAGCAGATGACCAGTGACACGTCTTTGGGCAGCAGGGATGAGGTGGTGATGCCTAAAAATGACCTATCTCTGCTGCCTGGAGTAGAAACCCACTTTTATTTTGTTGTTCCTCAAGCTGGTGTCACTGTTACTGCACACCAGAGTCCACGAAGAACTCTGGGATACAGCACTGGAGGGATAAGCAAGAACATTACATGCTGCATTCCTACCTTTGTCCCCAACCTGGTGGTCCTGAGGAATTCAATCTGAACCCCAGATAATTTACAGCTTCTTCTTTTTTTTTTTTAAACCTTTTCTCAGGTAACCTGATTTTGATGTGAGTTAGGTCTGAGAAGGGAAGTCATATGAGCAACCACAAGAGCAGAAGTGCGTATTTGCCAGTGTCTTCACACTTCCATTACCTATTTACACACCTTGGACCCAAGCATCAGGTAGCCTGATGTAATTAGCTGAGCATCTTGTTAGTATTCATATGACCTCCATAATTTCAATAGTTCCTCCACTTTCCCCAGGACCATGATATACAGCACATAAAATCTGGGGGGGTCTGTGTGGGGTGTTGGTCCGTGGAGGGGAAGTAGGGCTGACCCAAGTGTCTCAGCCACAACTGCTCCCTGTCTGGGCCAGACACAACTACTGAGGCTGGGGGCAGGGGGGAGAAGTTCTACCAGGTGTTCATCCCTCCAAATGGGGCTTTAGGAAGAGAAAGACAGTGAATGAATACAAATTTGGTGAATAATTTCTGTGAAAAAACAGAGTCCTGGCTACTTTTCTATCAGTGTTTCTAAAATGCAAAGATTGGCCATAAAAATGGTGTGATGTTTCATTTTGTTATTTTCTGAATGTTCACCTGTTTCAGATCTGCTATTCATAGTGGTTTAGTTTTGAAAATTAACTTGAGCCAAAGGAAAAGGTTATCCAAAAATATTATATAGCCCCCAAATGAATTAAAAAAAATTATCTTACGTTTAGCCAAAAGTTTCATTTTAATCCAGTAATGAAAATTTCTGGGATTGTTTATTCCATTTCAGTGCTAAAAGGAGTGAGATATGATCATTGGGCTAGACACAAACTAGTATTTGCTCCCCATTAGGACTCTAAGAACTAAAGGAAAAAAACATAAGCTGAGAAGATGGACTATTAGTATAATTATTAATATTGCTGCTGTAGTAACTACTGGTTCTTGGGTGCAATGGGCAAATCTTAGTGGTAAAGGTGGTGGGACCTTCCTGGCCTGGGATCCAGTGGCATGGACCTATTTTTATCTTTTCCTTCAGAGCTGGTCTGACTGGGGATGCCAAAATACCTAGTGGCCCCTCTACTCCATCTGCTTGGCTCCTGCACACACCGGCAAGCAGACAGATAATGAAAAAAAGGGTCAGATAGCTGGGAGAACAAAATGTCAGACAAAGTGTCTTGGACAAAAATGTGCAGGTTGTTCTGATCAACCCCTTTGAGAAATTGTCTGCTGAAAGACTTGGGCGCTTCTGTACCTCATAGTTCACACATAATAATTTATGTACATTGTCCAGCATTTTTCCGTGTCATAATCATATAAAGGATCTTAGTTCACCGGTGAATCTGGATTTTATGGTCACAGAAAATGCAAGGATAAGCCCTGTGCTTTAACAGAAGAAAAGCATGGTCCTAGAGCCATTTTTCCCATATGCTTCTTCAGGGCTGGCCCTTAGTTCACCGTTGGCCAAAAAAACCCCAGAAAGATTTTTTCTTTCTTCTTCTAGAGTTTCTTATTCCACTAAGGACGTATTATTACTTTAAACTTAACGGGAATTTAATCAGAAAGGAGTGATGCAGCGACTAGTCACCAGCTGAGCTCTGCAGAGCTCTGATGAATGGGACCAAGCCCCAGTCCAGCCTGCCAGGGCTCTCTTTTTGGTTTGGAAATCATTACTGCTGCCTCTCGTGGACGGCTCCGTGGCTGTGGCAGCTGATTGCAGTAACGGGGGAATTAAAACCCTTCACCTGCTGTGGCTCTCACTCAGCTTCCCTCCCTGCCAAGCCCTATCTTTGCTGGTAACAGCCTGAAAAAGCCCAAAGCATCTCAAAAAACTGTGGCAGATGTTTTGTTTTAATAGTGGGGGAGGAGAGGGGAGGAAAGGGAATCGGTGACAGGCAGCGAAGAAGAAAGGTGGGAGGAAAAACAACAAAATGGAACAATCTCATCTGGCTTTATCCCTCCATTAGCTGACACAGTAAATAAGGGTGGTTCAGACTAGTTTATCTGGGAAGCATGCTATTCTGCTGAGTGGAAAACAAGCTGGAGGTGTCCACCGAGTACTTCTCACTGAGTTAGAGCACTTTAAAAAAAAAAAAAAAATCCAGGAAAGCCAGGAAGGTCCCAAAATTTGACCTCAAACTAAACTCTGACCCATTTTGTGCCTCATTAATATCATCTAAATTTTCTATCCTGTTCTCATGCCTCTGAGTTCAGCCTGAGATTTTGTTTTAAATGCCTCTGAAATATGCAGTTGTTCAGGTCAAGGGTTTTGCTTTGGCACTCACTTAACTATTCCTGGCTGTTCTGTGCTACAGGAGGTCTGAGAGTATTTCCAGGTTTATCAGCAACTTTTATTCTGAAAGTTGCTCCTCTAACCCTGCATTTTTGTGTGCTTTGCCGATAACCCATGCCTGAAATAATGGTGTCACTGTGCACTTCGTTGGGATCTACCTGAGTGTGAAAAAAGTACTTGCCAGAGTGGTCCAATTTTGCCAGCTCTGTTCCTACTGAGGAGGCTTCTGAGCTAATGAAGATATTTAGATGTAATGAGGCAAATCCTCAGTGAAATACCAGTGACCTTTAGACCCCAAGTCCTGCAGTGGGCATTATTTTGTTGAGCATTTTCCCCCTCTCTTATGTTCTGCATGTCTCAGGTGTCTTTTAAGCAAAGAACAAATTCTGCTTCTTCTCCCCCATCCCCATCAACATCTCTGAAGATGTCCTCTGTTTTCTTCTTCAGCTGTGACACTCCCAAGCCAATAGAAACATCAAAGAAATCTGCAGAACTTCCCAAGTTAGTAGCAATGGAAAGGAAAGGCGGAATGCCAAGGTTGCTGTGGTACAGTAGAAAAGTAGGAAAGTTTTGTCAATCTACTTAGAAGAAACTGTAGACACATGCAGCTACTACAGGCACCAAAAAAACACTTCCAGCAGAGCTCCAGCTCACAGGCTTCTTTTATGAATATGGGTTCTTTTTAAACAGAAAACAGGGATGTAGCCTATCTGTTCTTGTGCAGATGAAGAAAGTTGCTGTGGAGAAACCCCACCTGCTTTCCATTTTTCGGGCATTTTTCCATTCTTGGTAAAGACTGTGCACAATTGTCTGACTATATAAAAGATGTTTTATTTCCTTTCAATTAGAAAAAAAATGATAGGCAGGATTTGCAAGTGTTCTGAGGACAAAATGTGTGACAAGAATGAATGGCTCTTTTTTTTTTGTTAATATATATGTCTTTGAGCTAAGCTTTTAGTGGAAAAACTGCTCTAAAGAAGCCTAAATTTGACTTGAAGTCTGATCCTCTGCTAACTTGGCAAATACCTGAGGATGAAGTATGGAGAAGAGCTAACCTATAAAGTATCCTGTATTTTGACAGCCTGTTTCTCCATTAAGAATTCTTAGACATCAATAGAACGAATTGTCCTGTATTGTATGTTACAAGTCTGTGTGCTGTAAAAACATTAAGGTTTTTGTCAGCTCGCTACTTTAACCCTTAAAAACATTCCTAATGGCTCGTGCTCCAGCAAAGTCATTGTCCTCTGACTTTTGTTGGAAAGCCGCTGTTGATTTTATAGCTGTGCATCCACATCATCATTTGTCTTCACCCTCAAGAAGATCCAGATGCTGGTGGCAATTTCATTACAGTTGCTGTGGTTATTTTCTTGTGAGCTCCTCCATGGACCACAATGTTCTGAGAAGAAGGAATACATAAGCATCAAGCAAAAACATACTAAATAATTTTGTAATTCCAGCCTCAGCAGGGCAGGTTCTACAAAACATCCTGCAAGGGCAAGTTCCAGACAGGCATTGCTGCAACCTGTGTCTCTCTCTCTCTTGACAAGGTTAGGTTGATCTGGCCAGACTTTGAACCTTCTTGCCAGGATTTTTGGCACCATCTTCACCTCTTCCTGCTTTGTTCTGGGGCGGGGTGACTCCCTGTGTGTCCTGCCTGACCTGGGAAGCTCCGATAGCCCCACCAGCAGCTCCCATTCACACAATATTCATATTGTCCATGTTGTTTCCTGCTCACATGACCTTGAGATAACCACCATGTACTCTTTCCATGAGTATGGCCTCTTGAGCAGATTCCCACCAGGGAGGGACAGCACTGCCTGAGCAGCGGCTGCTCTGCAGTAATTGTCCATGTCCTCACCTTAATCCACGATAAATGCAAGGTAATTCACTCTAGTTTCACTGAGTCATGAGAACCCCCAGGTCCCATCACTGTTATCCCCGAGCTGCATTGAGGCCACACTGGAGAGCACCTCAAGCTCAATCCTGTAACAATGTTAACCTCACAACATGTCTCTGAAATACCTATTTTTGAGTATGGTTTCATGGTAGTGGCCCTGCTTGCAAATAGAAACAAAGTGAGAAACTTCTTCCTGCCCTTTTCTGGTGCCTAGGGCTTGCCAGTTCTTCACAACTGCATGATGGGCTGTGGAGAAATTACCCCCATCGAAATTAATTCTTTCTCCCTCTAAAATATTGTTTATAGCCCAGATCACCTCCAAGATCTGACTCACACCTTGGCTGTGTAATTTGGGCAAGGGGGATGGTGAAGCAACACCATTGTGAAGATGCAGAAGGTGTTTAAGTTGTTCTTGTATTACAACAAATTACTCACTTTAATGATTTAATCATTCACGACAACCTGCTGGGATGAGCACAAGAGCCCTTGGCTGGTTGCAGTAACCAGTCCTCATGCTTCAGCTGTGGACCACCAGGGCCGTAAGACATAGAGAGAAGGGCTGTGAAATGATTGATGGCTTTCCTCCCCATAGTGGACAACCAAAAATAAAGTCCTCACCACATATTCACTTTCAAGAGTGCAAGGAAGGAAAAACAGGCAACCAGTATTTTGGGGAAGCAGTGCAACAAGTGAATATGCATCTTAGCTGCATTTTTTACTAATTTTATAAAAAAAGGGGAAATGTGATGGCACATGCATGGTGCACTCTGGGTACTCCTCAGAAAGGCTATGTGAATTTTAGTTTAAAAAATGTTGAGGCAAACTGAATTACTCCAATATTTATGCCAAGCTTTTAATAAGTGAGGGGTAGCAGCTGCAACACTAACCAGGAAATAACCAAGTAGTCAGTGCTTGACCAGCTTGTGGAAGGTGTTTGTGAGGAGCTGGTGACTGAGCCCCGTGACGTAGGTGGTCTTTTCTATTCCCACATGCCTGGGAATGGCCGTGGCTCTTTCCCAACCACCATCGGCACTTGATGTATTTACTTTCCTTGCCATGGTATGCGAAGCAGCTTCGCTGGAGCCAACAGGTTTTATAACTGGAAGTCCCAAAAGCAACTCCCCCACAAACCTGAAGAATTCACTGAGATAGTGATAGCGGCAGCAAGGTCTGCAAACACGGCCACCATGCTGCTTGGTGGGGAGGAATCCAGCACCACAGCACCCCAACAACTTACAGTGCCCTCTCCCCCACCCTTTTTTTATGTGTTTTACTGCTGAACGCATGGAAATCTCTCTGTCTGCTGGGGAACTTTTAGCAGAAGAATAAACAGGTCCTCCTTTCTCTTTGTGTTCAAACATGGGAGTTCACATCCTCTGCCTCTTCCTCTCCGCCACTGGCCCTCTGGAAGAGCAGAAGCACACCCCAGGGACGGCACAACAAACAACGCCAAGGGGCAGCGGAGGAGAACAAAGAGCCCTTCAGCCCTGTGAAAAGCTTGTCCTGGAAAAGGGAGTCGATCTCAAGGCAGCACTGGTGCAGGGATTAGAAAAGCACCAGGAAAGCAGAACAAAAGCAAAGATAACAAGACTTCTATGGTCTCCTCATGCATGTCTTAGACTACATGCGTACGTGGGTTTCCATACATATATTGCCAGAAGGGAAATATGAGCCTTGTTTGTAAAAATTACAGGCTTGCATCTGAGTTTAACCTCTACCCTTGAAACAGCAGCCTAAGCCTAGGAACTACTTTGTGCAGGACAAGCTGTTCCTCCGGGTTTGAAAGGAGTAAGCAATTCAGGATTTTCTCACTTAGCTGCTATCTGCTTTTGTCTCCCAGGATTCCAGTGAAAGGTGAGAGCTTTGCAAAGAGCTGCAGGACTTCATGTGATTGCATCATTTCCATCCTGGCATCCACACAGAGGCTCCTCTTCCAGTGTCCTTCATGCTCCCAGTGCCTAAAGCCTTGAACCAGCTTCTGGTAGTCACCCTTGTAGCAACCTCTTGTAGTTTCCCTGGTAACTACTTCTTGTAGCTGTTTCTGGTAATTGCATTTGGGTGCTCTTGTACCTGCAGCTCCTCCTGGCTGTAGACAGACTATGTGATGCCCATGAAAAACATATGTCTAAATGCCTAAACCATGCACTCTAAATATATCTATATATGTTAGATACATATATATATATATGTATTTTAATGGTGCTGACCATCCTTAAGCCTGTGGCAGGCTTTAATATACATATTATATATTATGTATTCTGTATATATTAGAGATATACACCTAACCTTTCCACTCATTTACACTGAGTGGTTTGGGCATGTAGGCAATACATAGTGGTAGACAGAAATTCAACCCCAAATGTACTGTTTTTGCAATGCCATTGAATTTCACATGAAAAGCACAAATTGGAAGAGATATGAAAGTGCTGCTCACAGGGATGTCCTTGTTGTGTCATGGGCAAACACAACTGCTACGGTCAGAAGGTAAAGAACCATGAGGACTGTTGGCCTCTTGTCCTGAGGGAAAACAATGCTGCCTTGGGTTACTTTTTGATAGTTGAGATGTTAAGTACATCAAGGTGTGAGGATTCAAATTCCTCATTTGCATTTAATCTTTGGATATCACAAGGCAACATAAATTAACACCATCTTATGCCTGGGATGGCAGCCATCACCAGGAACTTTGCTTTGGCAACCACCCATAAGAGGCCACCCCAGGCTTAAGGAGGGACAACACCATTAAAACCCATTAAAACTCCTAACTGAAAGAAATTGGGTGTTGTAATATCAATCATAACCCTTCTCTTAGGCAGAACTCCTGCTGGGAGCACCCAGAGGTTTGCTCAATCTTGAATTGCTGCATCAGCGTGCCTGGTAACAGAAGAATCAAACCAGACAGTTCAATAAATGTGAATTTCCTTGCCTTAAATCTGTTGCTACAGTCTGCATGATTCATTGAGCAATTCCATTGGAGCCTGTAAATAACATCCCCCCCACCCCGCCATTATTATCCTAATAATTCTCCTGAGATTGAAAATGTGTTTATTTTGACTCAGAGATTGTAAAACCACAGGAATAAAACAAGTTTAGGCTGCCAGCACTTTATTTAATTTCTCGTTCTTTTGCCGAAGCTCTGAGAATAACTTCTGTTTCCTGCCGAAGAAGGAAACAGTGTTTTCCTTCACTTATGTAAATATGACTTCCCTGCTTATACATTTTCCCACTGCTGGAAATAGGCAGGAATCTTCCCAGTGCCTGAAGTTTGCAGCTCGTGTGTAAGATTTTGCTCTCCACCCAGTTCACCATGGGCTGGCTTGGGGGGTGTTGGAGTTTCCCAGGATGGAGGTTAAGTCCTGATGGCCATGCAAAGGCTTGGCACTTCATTTTGCCCTTAAGGCAACACTCCTGTGTGTTCATTTTTTTTCTATGATTTAAGTCACTTGGCCACAACATATAATCAAGACTTCCCTTACCAAGAACGGCTGCAGCAAGAACAGAGGGAGTAAAATATAGGCTAGCCATGTAATGGGAGCGTGTGAATGCGGGATGGGAAGCGCAAAGGGAAGGACAGGGAGGCAGATATGCAGTGTAAAAGCTGCACAGACATCGAGAGCTATTCCTCTGGCATGTGTATAATCATACCATAATATCCAGTTGGGAGAACGTGGTACAGCATTTCAAACAAAGGAAACAGCCAGTGCCTGCAGCTCCTCTGCATATTTATTGCATCAACATAATGATATAGAGAAATAAAAGAGAGGCAGAGGTTGGCGTTACGAGCGGGTGAGTGTCACTGCTACTGTGTGTAGCACTGCTGGGAACGTGCCTGGCTCGGGCTTGGTGTGGAGGCTAGACTTTGGAGATGACTTCAGTGAGTTACTGAGGGTTTGGGAAAGCAGGCCTGAAAAATGATATTTGAAAATCTGGCTGGTGTGAGCATCTCAGAAGTTTGACCCCAAGGATGGAGGCGAAAGGTGGCTCCTTCACAGCTGGATGGTGCCCACAGCAGGGAAAGGGTTGCTGATGGCAAATCAGCCTTTCACTGAACCATCAGGAATTATGCCAGGGCTGGAAACTCAACCCAGATAAAATCAGTGCAAATGGGAGGTGGAATTGTTAAACTATTTCTAGTCATGACCCTTTCTAAGGGGCAACATAAAGTCTGCTCAAGAAAGACAAGATGCTTCTGGGGGTGTTTAGGCTGGGGCTTTTTTTAAAGACATACTCTAATGCAATCAGGGAATTACAGGCTTGATGTAAAGATTATACAATTTAATTATCCAGCCTCTGTTATGCAAGAGGCCAGGAAAGATAATATTTCTGCTAGGCCTTTAATCAGTGATGTGCCCATTGCAAAAGCACTGAATGATTTGGGGCTCCCTCAGTTTTCAGAGGTCCTGCTGCAAGAAGTCTGACTTTCCCAGGAGAGGTAACAGCTTCTTCTGGGAAGTCCTGAAGTCCAGCGTCTTCCAAGGTTTCTGCATCTATCTACACAGAAATTAGGACACTGAAAATTGCTGTTCACTTCTGAAAATGGTGTTCCCATCATTGCACCAAAATATGGACTCCAGATATAGACAACTTAAGCCCCTAGGAACCACTAAAGCCCCACTTTTTTCATAAAGACAATGACTTTCCTATAGTTTGGCTCTTTCATCCAAAAATGTCCCAGAGTGCTCTGTTCATAAATGAATCTTTTCACCTGAGGAAGACATCTATCTGCTTCCCCACCAGGGCCATTTCTCTTCTCACTGCACTCCCAGCGATCTTGCTGTTCTTTATCTATTTGTCTTTTTTTTTTCTTTCCTTTCTATTACTGCTGAGGTGATGGCAATTCCCTGTAACAATATAATCTCATGTAATTTATCACGATAAGTCTGTTCCGCTAGTGCAGTGGAGTCCCTGTTAGCTCAAAAGAAAAATTTACAGGCAGGAAAAATCATTGTAAGCCATACAGAACTTGCACACTACCGCAGCTGAAGAGCTGCTGGGGAAAAGCTTGCCTGCTGCTGATAATCAGTGCAATGTATCGCTGCTGTGGTCTCCTCATAACCCTTGAAATGAGGTTTTAATTCCTGAAGTCTTGCACAAACAAAAGGGTTGCAGAAAGAGAGAGAGACTGGGGTGGGGGGAGAGGAGCGGTGACCTTTGCAAGTGAACTTGTAAGGAAACAACAACGTGCCTCATTCTTAGCCTGATATTTTTTATATTTTTTTTTCTCCGAATGAATTTGGCTGTTGGAAACCCAGAAGCACTGGCTGTCAGACACCAGCCAGATCCTGCGTGCTTTGTTATTCCGGTGTTTAATCCCAGATGAGGCCAAGTCACACTCAGATTTTAGATATGACAATTGAGTCTGGGACCCTCATTGCTCTTGGTCTTCATTGCTCTGGACTGTATTTCTGGCTGGTACCCCAGAAAAATGTAAGGAAGAGGCTGAGGTGATGAGTAGGTTTTATCACTGGAATAAATCTCACCCACAATGAGCCTGGCATCCTTGTGCAGAACACCACTTTCTTTGCAGCATCAACTTGGTCCAGAAGACTAAAGATTAAATCACCCAGAAGGAATAACAGTGAGGAATGAGACCCGTTATCCCATATATTATGTATGTGATATATCATATATATCATGCATGCAGTATCATGATGACCACTTTTCTTTTTGATGGTGATGATTCACAAAAAATAATTTAACAGCCCCAATGATCTCCCAGCTTCTCTGCATCTTCTTCAGCTTCTTCCTCTGGTTTCCTCTTGCTCAGGAAAATGTGCAAAACTGTGGTGGGCTGAGGCTCCAACCTGGGGGTTGCCTTCCCATCATTCTGCTTCTGCCATCTTCTAAAAAGCCATTTATTTCCCCCTTGCTCCCTTTTGTCTGGGCTGCTTTTCATAAGTGCTATTGCCCAACACACCCCCACCTCCACAGCAGAAACCACCATTTGCCACTATCGTTATTGTGTGAGATCCTGCACTTCTGGGAGCAAACGAAAAACACCCAAGTTGCCACCTCTGGCTCCAAACTTTACCCGTCAGCTCCCTGACTCCACAGAGAGCACTCCCATTTTAATTCTTTGCTGGAGCTCCTCGAGGTAAGATTGCAAGCGCCAGGGAAAGACACATGTTTCCCATTACATGCCTAAGTCTTCGCAGAGTCCTGGTGACAAGAGATCTTACAAAATAGCGCTCAGTGGAAAGGGGCCACAGGTGGGGGAGGGCCTCGCTGGTTGGAGGGGCTGGTTCACAGGAGGGAACCCCGTTATTCACCAGATAGAGGGGGGACGGAGAGAGGATAATAGAAAAAACTGGCAGGGGATTATTTCAGCAGAAAATAAACAAAAATAATTGACTTAATAAAATGCTCTCCCAAGTTGCCCATATCTTTGTTCAAATGCATCTTATATCATGCAAGAAAAGAAACACCCAACACCTCTGTTTATATACATTACTTTATTTAACCCAAAAGTCATTCACAGTGCTGCTCTCACACACTGCTGTCCTGCTCCCTCGCCCCTCTTGGAAGCAATCCCTTGTTTCCAGGGTTGTGTTATGATCCCATTTGTTTCTCGCTATAAAACCGGCTCATTACGTGGCTCTTCCCATCCCTGCTGTTCCAATACAGTGTGCAATTTTGCATTTGCTCATGACACACCATGATCTGAGCAATATAAATATCATGGCTGATCTGGTGTTAATCATCGTGGTCCTGTCTGATGGGAGAGCAATTGAAACTGCACTATAGCTCTGCAGGTTATTCACAGCATCAGCTTCACTAATTTTTACTGAAATACATTCGCATTTGAATGACATGTTTATTGGAACTTCTTTTGCAGTCAAAGAGTTGGGCATGGGTGAAATGCATTCAGCCATTATATTCTGCAAGCCGCAGTTAAATGCCAGACGAAGGTTGAGCTGGGTTTGAATTGCCTATCTATAAAATCTCCTTCATGTGTCACCTGAATAGGCTGGCTAAAGAGTTTACCAGCTTAATATATTAGCCTAATACATTAGCTCTTAGCCTAATATTAAAATAACAATAACTGCCAGAGGTACAAATGTTGCGGCCAAGCAGAGAGCGCTTGGAAAACGCAGCCCTTGAAGGGAGCAGGTCATCAGCCAAGAGAAATAAATTACCTTCAGCTCCCAGCACACCAGCTGTATCTAAATCAGCTTAAATTTACGCTGTCCACAGACCGGTTTTATCTCCTTGGAAGCAGAGGAGGGTTTGCGGTGCTGTTTGGCTATCAGGGGCTTCTTTTAGCTGTGTCCTCTGGGGATGGCAATCACCTGCCAGGTCAGAAAGCCTTGTCTCCCAGGTCTGCCAGCCCTATCTCCCAAGGAAATCTGTGTCTGTGTCAGATTCTAAAGTACTTGGCAGTTGCTTTTTGTGACACTGTGCTGTCCTCCGGCTCCGGCTGCTAATGCTCCCACCGGCTCCTGAGCCACCCCCCGGGTCGGATATGGAGAATATTCGTTTGGGAAGTGAAGTCAATGCAAAGATCCTTTTCTCTGCTAGTTTATATAGCCTAAGCATGTGTTGTCATGGAGGACTGGTATTTAGATGAGCTTCATCGGAAAAGAGGCTCCTGACGCTTTCCCACTGTGATGGTTTTATGAGGCACATTAGCACCTCCATGCCAGATCCTCCTTCACTGGGGGCAAGGGCCCCACTCAGGATGGGGAGCCGTGTAAAATTGAAAACAACACACGTTTCAGGTTCGCTGGGGACATGAAACTCGGCGAGTCTTGCACAGAATTTCAGTGGAGACACAAATCTGTCCTTGGAGCTGCCAGCAAGCACAGCCCTGGCCCCCGAAAAGTCACTGTTCCGCCTCGCAATAAAATGCTCTGTTGCTTCTGCAGGACACGAGGGGTTTTCACCTCAAGGTCACGGTTTTTTTGGAGTTTGTGAGTCTGCAACCGTTTGCCTTGCAGTGGGCCAGCTGATATTTCGAGAGGAAAAAAAAGAAAATCGAACCAGCGCTAAGCACAGAGCTAAACGGAGCTACTTCGGCTTTTGTTGTGATCCTGTCCCTTCTCAAATGAAAAACTGAATAAGGAGAAACCAACACAGAAAAATTAAAGTTGCAAAGTGCACATTTGTGCACCTGGGATGCCAGTCTTTCTTTTGTCCTTAATCTGCAAATTCATAATTTTTTAGGGAATACTCCTATTCTGGTGAGGGAGGCCAGGACAATAATAGCAATAAAAGCTTTCATGGAGTTGATTCAGACAACAATTAAATGATGTGTAGACTTCCAAAATTATGAGAAATAACTTCTTTCCATCTTTGAGCTCTCAGTTCCTTGCTGACACCAGAATAAAAAACTGAAATAACTGGTGCTGGTATATTTTTGCCAAAACTTTGCACAACTACAGGCAAAAGCCCAAAGATTGCTGAATGCAAAACTCAAATGACTTTATGCATTATAAACCACTGCAGCTCAAGTATTCAAGAACTGCTCAGAAAGAATCAAGAGGAGTTTTTTTGGTAGTTGGATGTTGTTTTTTTTTTCAAGAACACAACATTTCTTATTTTAAAAATTACTGTTTTCCCCAGACCTCAAATTTGGAATCAAACTGGAATTCTGATTAAAAGTGATGTGAAAGGAAAACGTTCAATTGGATAATGCAATATTAATGTTTTTCTTAAGAGTATAATACAGAGGGCATTTTTACAGGCTTGTCTTTTTTGGTTTTACTCCTTATTTTGCAACTCTCTTGTTAGAGGGAGTGACAGCAGAAAGAGCCTGAGCAAGGTTTAAATATGGACAGGAAATTTCCCACATGAGGACGGGCAGAAAAATTTGCTGAGGCATCAAAACTTAGCCCTGCTCTCCAGGAAGTGAATGTGAGACCAACACCTTTAAAGGCTTTTGGATAGGAGGACAGCTCATGTCTTGTCCCACAGCTGGTCACAGTCCAAATATTGGAGGATAAAATAATTTTAAATACTTTTTTTGAGAAATAGTTAAAGGAGGAATGCAGTTATTTTGTCTGGATGAACCATTTGTGAACAGCCCAGGCCAGCTGCACCATTCTGGTGAGATCACAACCAGGAGCTGTATCAGGGGTGGGGAGATTTGGCCATGAAGTCTGACACAGTCGTGGGGTTCCCACATCTCCATCAAAGGCCTTTGTGGCTAAAACCACACGTTTTTGAACCACAAAGCACCTTATGATGTCAAGAAACCTGTCTTCAGGAAAGCTTTGTTAGAAAGAGATGGTTCCCGTGGAAAGTTTTTTTTGGAAGAAAACCAGAACAAATAAAAGACAAAGCAGAAGTAGTTCATCCAAAACTTCACAGGTGTCTCCTCACCATTAGGTTTTGGGAAACCTCATGCTAATCCATTTGAGACAGTAGGTCAGCATCTATGGATTCTCCTTTGAATAAGGTCCCATGGGCTCCTAACTCCTTCTACCCCCCTCATCTGACCCCTAGTTTGGGACAAGTGTGGTGTTTACCTTCCCTGCACCTCATTTTCTCTGATGGTAATAATGGGAAGCGGTGACTGCTGCCTGCTTTGATGAAGTCTCCTGTGATCTACAAGTGAAAAATACAGTGTAAATGCAAGGAATATAATTATTATTATCACCAAAGAAACTGCCTGCTGACCTCGGAGCTGATTTATAGATTCGTAATTGGTTTAGATCAAAATGGTGATGAGACAACATGTTTAAACATGCCCCTGCATTCTTGCTATGCCCAAGCCAGTCTTGGGGGACAGTAAATATTGCAAGCATAGTTAACCCACGTTTCAGGACACTGCAACACCTTCACCTTTGATAATCTACAGAACTCCAGCTGCTCCATTAATGCTGGTATTTGGAAATTCTCAGTCGATACTCATTGTGTCATACAAGCCAAGTTAGTTTTCAGCTTATGTTTTGCCACAGCACATTGTGTTCAGACCTCAGGAATGAGAACCCAATGCTGTTTGACATTTACAGAGAGTATTTAATTTCAGAAAGAGGTTTTGTGTATAACAGCAATGAAGAGTCCCTTCCAGCCTGAAAAACAGCTACTATTTAATATTATACCTTATGCTGCCCTTGAAAACAGAGGGTGAGGATTTGAATGTTGCATCCTGTTAAAATTACAGGAGAAGCCCCTATAGACCGAAAGCCATTTTCCAAATGGGAGTATAGCTGTAATTATGGGTCAAACAACGCCTCTTAAGTAAAAAGTGTCCTTATTTAATGATGTGACACAGCATCGCTGTAGGGGCTTTGCTTTTCAGCAGTTTTTTTCCTGCCTCTCATTTATTAAAATAATCTGGCCAGAAGGAGAAAACGACGTAACCACGGGAAGGGCTATAAATCTTCCTGCTTTTGAGCAGAACTCAAGCCTTAAGTAAAGAGAGGTTGGGAAGCCACTTCCTTCATCAACAGGTTGTTCCATAATTATCCTCTCCTGGGCTTTCTCCACCTTCCCCTGCAGCCTGTAACCAGAGCTGGAGCCAAGATCCTGGGCAGAGTGGACACTACCAGGCCCCCTCTTTCCGAAAGTTGTGCAATGTAGTCTCTGTTATCAGTGTCCTCAGGATCTTCCCACAGCTGAGACAAAAGGTCTGGGGTTATTTGTAGATGTCTATAATTTGCAGGGTCCTCCCTTTAGTTTGATTTGCTCTTAAATATAGGACTGGGAACTCCTGTGCAGAGTCGTCTCTCTTATTGCTTGGTGCTTCCTGTGTACTAAGTGTGCTGTCAAAACAAATATTCCCCTGTCCTTGTTTACCACGTTCAAGTCTGGCATCTCATACATCAGGCCGGGCTTCCTCCCACCTGCTTATAATCACCATTGCCTGAACAGGAGCTATTAAAGGCTTTTAGCAGTTCTTTCCCACCCAAGAAAATTAACCCGATCATTCAGCTCCTTTCTGTGAAAAGGAGGGTTAGAAATCCACTTTGCTGGGTAAGATCAGGATCATCCGTCCTTAGCTTCCATCTGTCCCCCTGTAGGCAAAATGGCTCCTGGCTGGTATCCTTTGCAGATATTCAAAGACTATTGTAGTATTTATCTCTCTTTTCTTTGCTCTTTGTGTGCTAGATCCTCAGATTTGTGTTCCATCAGTTTTCATTGCTTTTCCCATGTTTCTGCTTGCTCCCGTGGCTGTGGATACAGGAGACCCGTGGAGAGGCTGTGGATGGCAGGAACGGGACCATCACATCCTACAGCTGCTCCCAAGGTCCGCATAAGGTGGGGCTGGAGTTTCCCACAGGTCCAGCCCACAGACCCGGCCTGTTTCACACCAGAGCAGAGCCTCTGTGACGGAATCTATTGAGCTTAGGCTGAGTTTTTTTCTCCTTTAGGACCACAGGCTATTCTGGACTTGTGAGCTGCAAGGGGACAAACCCGATGATTTATCCACTAAGCCACATAGGCCCCTCAAACAGCTCCTTAATGTGAAACATGTGCTGCCGAGCCCCACAGTTAGTTCTCACTTCGGCTTAGCCCCTGTTTGCTCAAATGCTGCGCATTCGGACGACAGATTTTTTCGGTAAGGAAAGCAGCATTCCTGGAAATCCCATTGCTGTAAGAACATGGTCTTTCTGCTGACACTTATTTTGACTCTGGCCTGAGTTATTTACAGAAGGTGAAGGATGTTTCGCTTGACTTTTATCTAATTATGATGGACTTATGCAGATTAAGCATTATATGACTTACGCTATTGGTGACAGCACAACATGGATGCAGTGTGCAAGGCTCATGCTCAGGACTTAGGGTCCGTACATAAAAGGTTATTTAGATCCCTTGTTTCCAGTTAGCAGTAGCTCCTGTTAAAATCTTCAGGAGCAGAGCATCTAAATAACCTGGCAAAGCAACGCCGGGATTCACAGAGACCTTTAGGTGCTTGGCAGATGCCACTCAGCAAACTGAATGTGAAACCAAAGCTGGGCGACTTGTATTACTGGAGACAGTTTAATCCCCATCACTTCATTATTGTTGGCATATTAGCTCCCACTTTGCCTCCCTGCATTGCTCTAGGGAGAGGAAATGGGTCGTTACAACAAATATCACCTTCCCCAGAGGCTTTAGCGCAGGAATGGCCTCACCATTTCTAAGCGTCCTCTAAAGCCTTAGGAGCGATTAGCACAGCTCGGGGGGAAGGAGACAGGTAACCTCTGCTGAGGAACCCGGCAGCTGTGCCAGGAGGACCAATTTTTCCTGAGCTCTGGGGCGCGGCTCCAGGCAATATCTCGCAGGATGGTAAGCAAATGCACTTGCACAGCTGCTGTCTCGGTGAACACAAGCTCACCACACTTCTACCCCAGCCAGTGGGCTGGCAAAGAACAAGCCTTGCCACTAAACTTATTTTAAAATAATTAATCTTCTGTTCCTCCTTGTACCATGTCTTGAAGCACTAAAGAAAAGAAAAATGTATGCCTTGAGTGCTTTGATATTTTAAGTGATGTTGGAGTCAAGGGCACTTCTTCAGTGCTTAGTGCCTGCAGCTATGTGGGGCTGCACTGTAGAGGGGCAAAGAGATTTGCACAAAAATGTTTAACATTTCCTAATTGGGATTGTTTGGAATTTCCCATTCCATGGGGGAAAAAAAAAACCCAAAAAAAACCAACAAAAGGTTAATATTTTGATTTTCTGACTCGATTAAAAGGAAAACACACAGTAAAATATTGGAATTTCTCAAGAGAAAGCCCCAAATTCAAAGCTGCCTTAATAAAGTGAGGAATAGCAAGGAGAAACCCCAAGCATTTTTGGTGACTAGAAATACCAGCAGATCGGCTTCCTCTTCATAAGGTTACCTACCTTGGCTGGTAGTGTAGATAGGGGGAAATACCACACGGATGTCTCTTGAGGATACATTTCCCTTCTGACTCCTGACACCCTGGCTGGTTTCCTGGAGAACCTACCCCCACCCACGAAAGGTTTTCCATGGGTGGAGCAGGGTGACTGCTTTACAGCCAAACCCACCTCCATGCCCCAACCTCACCCCACTCCTGTTCACCTTGGCACCTTAGTTTTGCCGCTCTTTGTTCTTAAGCTCATTTTCTGTTTAATAAACCGCTTGATTACCTGGCTTTTATCTGCAAAAATGTATGTATTTCCCCTCATAACAAAAAATAAAGCACAGCAGCTGATGAATGGACATGATCCACCCCAAAAGATTGCCCTTTCCCCACTGCAGCAGTGGGTGCAGGGGCAAATGAAGCTGTTTCCATGCCATTTTCCCTCCCTTCTGTATTTAAACAAAAATAGCTGCTCGTAAATATAATCAAATTGGGAGAAAACGTCCTGAGGCAAACTGGAAGCTCATTACAGGTCCAGTGCTGGAAATGTTTGTGTTAGGTTTCCATTAAAGCACAATGTGTATTTTGGGAGGTTGGCTACAGGCATCCTGTTCCTCCCAGAGCCTCTGGCTCCTTGCAGAGGTGCCAGCCTGTCGAAGGCCATACCGCTATGTGCTAATATCTTCTCCCAGTGAGGTCTGACGGTGGTTCATTAGCTTAAGCACTAATCCATGCTGCCTGTTCTTATTTGTATGGAGACCTGCTCTGCAAGAAAGCTGTTTTCCATGCTCTTTCCTCTGAACAGTTAATCCACCTGCTCGGTGCCTAACCCGCCTGCTTCTGCAGAATGCCTCCCTTCACTGCATGATAAAACATGCGTGGTTTAATGCCTCCAGTAAACCTGCCTTCTCTATTCAAATCTTCCTGCAAGAGCTTAGCCAGGCAATTGTCTTCTTATTTTCAGTGCCAGTTCAGACAGGGAGCAGGCACACAGTTATTTGAATATTTTGCCCATAATAAATAAGACTGAAGATGTAACCTTCCGCCTAACCCTGCTGATACCCCTCCAGCCTATTAGCACAGGGTGGGTGGAAAGTCTTCTGCAGCCTTTTGTTCAGCCTGGGTTCGCTGGTGTCTGTGCAGTTATCCACTATCAACCCATCCTCTATCAACCCCCACTGCTGCACTGTGCTCTCAGCAAGGTCACATCTGCCTTCAGCTTTGCTCTGGCTCTGCTGGCACATCAGCAAGAATTTAGCATAGAGGTAACTTCCAGTTTCTTTGTAGCTTCTTTAGAAAGCTAGAATCATAATAGATTGTCATGCTGTGTGAATTTTAAGGCACATATCAATCCATGACAAAATCATCTTTCCAAGACTTAAACCTTCAGCTTCACATCACCCCATGGAGTCATCTCCAAACCTCTAAGACTTTTGCTATATGTTCCCTGGTTCATGGTGGCCCAGTTCACTTGCCTAGCAGTGTCATACCTGATTAAAACCAAGTATAAAGGGATTTATCCCACCACCCACAAGCTTGGAAATGATGCCCACCTTCAATGTTGCTTGATGAAACGCATCTTACACATTGGTTTGGAAGACATTAATGCTCATTTTGAAAAGGGGCCTCTTCTGCAGCTACAGACAACACCACTGAGAGGGTTATCTGCTGTTCAGAAGTACCCTAAGGTCTAGCAGATAAGATGCCTGACTGAAGAAGGCCTGAAGCAGGGCAAATGCTGTCAAGCCTCTATTCTCCCAGGGCCTGGAAGGTGGACGGGTTAAGACCTGATAAGGAATCTCTCTTTTAGGAGAGCACCAGATTAAATCTGACCTACAAGCCGAAGGTGCTACTGTGTAATTGCTTGTACAAAGGAAAATTGGTCCCCAGCTGGTCCCTTCCCCGCTGATTTTGTGAGACCTTGCAGGCTTTCTTGTGTTCTTGTAGGGGAAGCAAAAGCCTGAGCAAATTTTAAACCTAGAAGCATTATTTATGAGGAAACCCCATGAAAAGTTAATCAGGGGATTCAGCTCTGGGAAAATGGCTCAATTTAATAAGAAAAAGCTTTTTTTTTATAAATAAAAGGAAAAGTATATGGGGCATGGGAACACAGAAGCAGTTATTAATGAAAACCAAGGGAAGTATTAACATATTTTTAACAGTGAGTCCAATGAGCCAGTGAGACAGCTGGCCAAGGGATGTGGTAAATCCAATTTAATCCGTCAACTTCACATCAAGCCCGGATGTCTTCCTGAAGGACTTGCAGTACCTTGGCCATAGGCAGCTAAGAGCTGTTGGATGATTTCTGAACAAGGGCTGGAGCATCCCACTGGCCTCAGCATTAAATAATTTGCTTATGATCACTGTCGGTGACTCTCAGAGGTAGGTGAGTTGGAATTGCCATGTCTAACAGGCCCAAATTTGCACCATATTCATTCAAGGGAACACTTAGGTTAGGTCTGCTGAAAAGAATTACCTCTCCTGAATTAATTAGTGCTTTTTCAGCTGCAATTGTCTCATTGTTTACAAGCAAAACTTTCATAGACTTTTTCTGGGTTTTATTGTTTTCCCATGGAAAGAAATACCTTGCAAAGAAAAAAAAAATCCCCTTTTTTTGTTTTAAATAAAAGCTTCAATGGGCTTTTTCCTCCTTCCCCTAAGTCTTGGTATCTATTTTTCATTTAAGTTAAGCAAGGCTTATATCAGTTGACGTTATACCTGTGCCTTCTTGACTTGAGGTAAACACGACTAATCCTGCTTAAAACTGAACTAAGAATATCTACACAGTTTAATGAAATGGATTAAAATTTTACCTCATATTAAACATTAACAACTTTTCTTGTTCAGACAAGCCCTGGGAGGTTGGAGCAGTGTTACTCATTTGCCTTCAACATCACTAAAATTTCTTTGAAAATAGGCAAATTATGCACTTGTGCAGAAGGCTGGTCCCTTTGAAATGATGGTGCTCATGGGAGATATGGCTCCCTTCCTCCTTTGGGTAAGAAGAGGGTTTCTTTTCTTTTTTAGATTTTATTTTCTTTCAGAGTTCCTTATTAAAACAGCACTGTTCCATTCATGGTGTTTCTCCAGGGGAAAGAGCAGCCTAGCAAGAATTAAATGCTCCTTTATTTAATTTATATCTCAGGCTGACCTCAGCTCGCATGCAGTCACAACACACACCTGGAAATGGAGATGTCAAAGTGTGATGGGAAAGCCAAGATTTTCACACCAGTTCCTGTACAAACGAAGTGATGGCTTTGTTTCAATTTATTCATTTTTCAGGTGGGAAAGAGAGGTCACATTATTTCAAGTTTTGGTATGTTTTGAATCACTTCAAAGATTTCAGGAGCAGTCTGAATTCCCCACAATTCCCATTTCTCCCATCCTTAGATGTGTGTGTACACACAGTTTGGTGTTTTGGTGGTTCTGTTTCTCAACTTTCTGCTGACACGTGAAAACACTAAAAGGTGTTTTTCTTAAATAATAGCCTTAAATAAATAGTTCCTGCTGGTTATGAACCCTTCACATAAAGTGAGATCAAACCCTGCAGAGTTCATGCCTTTAGACACCGCAGATGCTGATGCCTTTGCCACCAGCACTGAATTGTCTGGCAGCCTCACACTTCACGTGTCCCGAAACACAGCACACAGAGTCACCTGATGAGTGATAAAAAAAAAACCAAAACAACAAAAAACCCAGAAGCAAATATGGTTATTTTCTGGGTTAAAGACAAAAATTAAATGCTGCATGAGGCCACACCACTATATATTAAAAGCAGCATTGCCTGCGAGCTACCGCCACGGTGGCAGTCGGCGGCTCTAGAGCAGGGCAGGAACTCGTAGAACAAGACTTTCTAAGGAAACTGGGAGATGTTCCCGGTGACTTCGCTCCCTTCTAGCTACAGATAGGATGAGCTGAGGACTCAACACAACCAGTTGGATCATTATTACCCAAACACACACATAGGTGTAGTCTGTGCCCCGAGGAAATTATAACTCAGGACAAGCTAACGCAGGCACTCCTGCGCCGGCTGGTGCCAGTGGGGGTGGCGTGCAAAGGTGATAATTGAAAGTTGTTGGGTTTTGGGGTTTGTTTGTGTGTCTTTTTCCTCTCGCTGAGTCAACAGGAGGTTGTTTTCTACCTTCTCTTTCTTCAGTGAAGGTGACAGCTTCTGTTCAGCTGTGATGTAGCTTGGTAAGTCAAGCAGTTGGCCTTCAGGGCTGTGTCAGAAGCATCACCTGGCACCCAGGGAACAAGGGTAGGAAAGTCTGGAGGGAAGAGGCAGTAGGTCCTATCTGTGGGCAGGTATAGGGACCATGTTTACAGAAGCCAGGAGGGAAGTGATTCACTTCATTCATAAAAATCTGAACCTCTGATCTGGTCTCCAGAGGGAAACACAAGCCTGGAATTGCTTCCATTTTGAAAAGAGAACAGTGGATGAAGACAGAGGGTGTGTCAGAGGAAAAGGACAGTGTGGGGAGAAATGCAATTGAAGTGGGGTGCTGACTCCAGGGACAGTCATGCTGCAGCCCAGCCATAGATATGGGCTTGACATCAGCTCTCTGGTGCAACAGGACCTCAGCCCAACCTGTCCTCTGGCTCCACAGCTGAATGCTGGTTTCATCTTTACAAACAGCTGGGTGAAACCTTCGGACACCCAAAACAAGGCAGGCTTGGAGCATGAGAAAAACAGGTCTCTGCTTGCGGGATGAATCTCCTTCCTCCCCCTCCCTTGATTGAGAACTTCATATCCGAAAATCATTGAGCAGAAGTACAACAGCTTCAGCCTCTGAAGGCTGCCAAGCATTCTTGCTGAGTGAAGCTGTTTAGGTACACCTAGACATGGCCGAACCTAGGGCTTGCGTAAACCTTTCTTACCCTGGAACAAAGGACCTGCTCCCATGGCAGTCAGGTGCATGCACGAATCCCTGCCTTTGAAAACACGTTGAACCGGTCTCTCTGCAAAAAAAGACAGGTTTGACCAGAATGTCCCCCTGTGCAGAAAGGATCTGCCAGCCAGGCCCCAGCATCAAAGGCAGACGGCTGGGTGCTCCACAGCCTCCGATTAGCATCAGCATGAGCAGAGCCCAGGTTTTGCAGCACTAAGGGCCACAACCAGCATCCAGCCTCAGGCTCCAGCAACACATCTTGTTTGCATGAGCACATCTGAGTTTGTTCATCCATCTGCCTTGTCAGGATCACTGCAGTGAGCTGTAGCATGCAAACCCCAAAGTCTCCTGGCTGCTCAGATCCCAGCAGGAAGGACCAAACACCACAGCAGTGCAAGGTGCAAGCACCAGATGCACCTGCAGACACTGCAGAAGTGGTTGCCTCAGGATCCAAATGCTTGTATGGGTTTGTTTTCTTTTCCATTTCACCCATTTCTCTTTCACTTTCTTCCTGTCCCTCAGGAAGCGATGGCAATAGATACACCCTGTCACTGTGCTTAGGGCTTGAGGTACCTACACCTCTGCTCCTTTGGCTTTTAGTTCTCTTTGGGGTTTCATTGAAAGGCTCATTTAAAATCAGTGCTCATTTCCTTCTGTAGCACCAAAACATTCCTCTGTGCTTTGCTAGCCCAGAAAGATCTCCGTGGACCGTGACACCACATATCACCTTCTCCCACCTGTGCCTCCACTAATTATCACTTCATTTAATTCCCAACCAGTCAGTAGGGGTGAGCCCCACCAAAGCTGCACCCACCCACCCGGCACACGCTGCCGTGCGAAGCTGCTGTTACCCTCCCAGGATCGGATGGAATCTGACAGTACTGGAGAGGCGGACAGGAAGCAGAGGAGGAAATGACCATTGCTCAGCCAGAAATAGGACTTGGCACTGCTGATGCTCAGCCCCATGCTATAGTGTTCAAGTCCTGTTGCCTTCTATACATTTATCCATGGCCTTTTCTCTCTCTCCCCAAGATGACCCAAGCATCCTGAGTGAGGTCCCATGAGTCGCCGGCCCCACAGCCCTGCCCTGGCTCTTATCACCTCCTGTGCTGTTTCCCCTCTGACACTTCTCTGAGCCCTCCTCTTTCACCCAGACATCTGCATTCCTGTTTTTCCCAAGTAGCTGGTGTTAAGATGCAAGCAAACACTTTTCTCAGCCCGGGGCTTGCTGCACCGGAGCCAGCTCCGCACATGAAGGGCTCCACAGGGCCAGGCTCCTGCCAGGCACAGGCAGACATGGCAGTGTTTCCTCCTCCCATGTGGATTAGTTAGACCCAAGCAGCGTATTTTGGAGATAAACTGGAGATTAAGTCTGTCCTCAACACCCATTGCCCTAAAGCTGACGTCTAACCTCTACAACCCACTCAATCCCCAAACACTCTTACAGTCAAGTCACACGTGGCACCATGAAAACTCCCTTTGCATTTGGGACAGGTGCAGGTTTACGAAGTTTTTCCACGCGTAATAAAATATTACTTCTAATTAGGATAATAATAGCAAGTGCTAGCTGAGTTCTGCTGGCTTAATTTCCACCTGCTCTTTATTTGCAGTTTGATGTGGTATTCACTTCCTGTCATGCATTCTTGCATATTATTTCTGCGCTGTGTTATCTTGCTGATGCGGTTCACCCAAGGAGTGGTCGAAACGCAGCTCTGACCGTGTGTCACCACCAAGAAGTTCATTTGCTTCTGTAGGAGGAGGAAAATAACAATAATAAAAAAAATAAAATCAAGGCTGCCTCGTAACTGTATGCTGTGCACATGTGCCTTTCTGAGAACATATTGTTGTGGCATTTTTTTTTTTCTTTTCCCCTTCCACCCACACTTGAAACCCAGCGAGCTGCAGGTTTTTTTGTTCAGCTGTGAAGTGTCTGTTTTTCATGGGAAAAGTGTTTGTGCAGAAAGTAGTTGGGAGCCCTCCTAAGCAGGGGCTGTCCAGGACAGCCAGCATCTGTTAATTTCTTTAAATTAACATTGCTAAAGATGCCCTCAATAAAAGGGCTTTAAGACCAGGCATACCAAAGAACAGATCAGTGCAAAAACCCATGAGTGTCCCCAGCCAGGAGCCGGTGGGACCTTCTCCTGTGCCCACATCAGGTCCTTTTTATCTAGATGCCCTCCTGAACCATCACATCCCCAAGTGTCATCCAACATCCACATCACAACACCAACTGTCCCACTGGGCAGAGACTTTATTTCTCTGGCAAGGGAAGGGCAACCCAAAGGCAGAACACAACTTGCACCAGGATGTTTAGTTGTGTTATGAGCTTTTATTTAAAAAGCACATTTATACAGCAATAATTTCGCAGATACAAACTTCAGTTTTGTATTCTACAAAAGTCTTTGAATATTCTTCTCTTTACAAAATGGAACATTACAAAAATACAGACAATTTAATATGATTTTTTTATACAAGTGTCTCTAATTGTAGTTATTTTCATTAAAATATTACTACCACAGACCTACAATATTTTAGTCGACTATAAAAAAATTAATTCAATGCTTTTTTAAGCAGCAAAATGTAAATAACACAGGTCAGGACACAGTTTATAGTCATAGTGGATATATCTAAAATTGTTTCAGAAATAATATTTTACATAGTTAATTTTTAAGGTTTTATACATTATTTATATAATATTTATAATATAAAAAAATCATAGCTTGCTATAAGTTGAAATGATAGGACGGATTCTGTAAGAAGGATGTGCAAATGGCCGTTCTGCATGTTTTGTGGGATCCCTTTGCAAACGTGCTCGGTGAAAGGGCTGCAAACCAAGAACCTGTGGTTTCTGGGCAAAAAAACATTAGTCATCACGCTTGATATCAGCACAACTGATTTACCACCAGTGTGACCCAGCGGAGCACAGGACCTGGTACCTGCCATGGCGCACACCACGGTGCCCAAGGGAGAAAGAGGAGGAGGAGGAGGGATGCACAAACCGACTGACACCCAGGCCAGGACGTGCCGCCCAGCAGCCCGTCCCAAAACTGCAGAATAAAAGTTTCCCCAGGACTCAGCCCCGAGGTCGTAGTGCGAACGAGTCTTCGGCAGAGCCGCCGCTACCCACTTGCAAACCGCCAGCTCCCGTGGGCACACAGAAAATCTGCTGTGATTTTTTTGGGGAGGGGGATGGCTGGGAAGTAGAGGATGCTCATTTCATGAAGGGCCATGTTGGGGGCTCAGATAGGATGAACCCTCACAGGGAGCAAGTGGAGAGGAAGAAATGTGGCTTCTCTGCGCGGAGGAGGGAGTTCTCCAGCCTCACTATGCGTCTCAGGGCCACTTGTTAAAGACATGTAGTGTGAACAGAGAGAACAGAGACCTTTTGGAGATCTTGGACTGGGCAAGCTTCTTCTAAATTAAGTCACAGTATGGAATAGAGGAGGCAAAAATAAACTAGGATCAAAAGGAGAAAAAAGCAACTCTTACAAACCAACCCCAGATCTTGACTCAGTGCTGTTGCTTGTATATAGTGCTATACAATTTAGTCATGAGTTGTTTTTTTTCTCGCAGGCATTGGAAATCTTCATAGTAAGAAAAAACCTAGGATGGCCAGCTTTCCAAAAACCCCTTAGTGTTCATTGGGCTATGAACAATTTGGCGTTCACTACAACATGAACACTCAAACCAATTGCACATCCAGAACTCCGGCACCTCTCTTTGTTCGGCTTTTGTGTTTCGTGGTTTTTTTCTTTCTCATTGTCGCCTTTGCCTTAGTTGACTACCACCACCCTTTTCATCCAAATGTCGCAAGTTGAAAAGACCACAGAGTAAGACTTTACTGGTCGGGCAAGAAAGTCTCCCCCTACATTCTACTGTCTGATGAGATTTGAGAGCAGCAGGTAGTTGCTGTCAGCAGTCATTTTTTTGCAAAAAAAAAAAAAGTTTAAAATAAAATACAACACCCATCCGATTTCTCGAAGTTCTACACCATGTTGTGATGGTTATTCCTCTCAATGATGTCCACAGGTGAAAGGATCTCCTTCCGGATGGGCGGTGGAGGCAGGCAAGTCTTTGTCTTGGGCTTGAAGAGATCTGAGACGTAAAACACCTGTAGGAGTAAGTGGAAAAGGCAAACTGGGTGATGCTTCATTTGAAAAGTTGGGTTACAGAGTATATAGACATCTCTAAGCTGCAAAAGTAGCTCTTTTTGTGCTATCGAATGCCTGCCTGTAACACCAATAGCTGTGAAATCCCAAGTGCCTGCTACCACCTTTCTGTACAGTGCAGAAAAAGGCTCAGGCCTCTCAAAACAGGGTAAAAACATGACAGAACAATTTCATTTCTCACTGCATAATCACTGAGTGCAACACCCAAACCTCTGCTGAACGGGTTGAAAAGCCAGGAAACAGATACACGACCTGCACTCCAATAAAATAACAAAGGTCTCCAAAGGGCTGTCCTGACTCATGGTGTGTGGTTTCAGGGATGGAGTCGGTGTGAAACAATTCATTCAGCCAGATATCAGGTAGGCCATTAAAAGCTTTCAAATCAAAGCTGTGTTAAAAGTTATCAGCAATGAGTCAATGGTGAGTGATGCTCCTCATGCCCCCACCAAGGTACCAGTACAGAGCCAGGGTTTGGTCCTGAAGCCAAAGGCTAAGGAGCGAAGGAGACTACTTCTTCCTAAATATCCCGTGATGTAAGCCCTCTACAGGATGTGAAAAAGCTTGGCAATTTCGGAAGGTAGCAACACAATAAGAAACAAAATGCTGGGAGGAAACTTCCACATCCTCTTTTGGCAGCCACTGCACAAAGCTTATCAGTCCTCCAGGACCGGGACACTTTCACCCTTGCCAGAGCTCAGCCCTGTGCCAGAAGGGAAAAGAGTCAGACAGCACAGATCCTCTAGACGGTGTGAGAAATGGCATGGACTTTTGTTACCTGGCACCAAAGCCTCAAGCTTCCGTCCTGCCACTGACTGCCTCTGCCAGCCCAAATTGGCTGGCTCATCTTGGACATCCTTAAGCCCTGATAACTTGAGCTGAGCTGTGGGTCTGCTAAGCTGAAGACCCAGGATGAGCAGCACATGGCCATAGGAATTAGCAGTACATTTTTGTTTTCTCCCACAGAGCTCTAATGCAAAATTTAAGCAACCAGATAAATCAGGTGAAAAAATAATTCCAAGATGCTCATATTAGAATAGTATTAGATTACTACTTCCAGGCTGCGTAACACAGGGAAGAAGCAAAGGTTTCCCCACCTGCATCTCCACATTTTCTAGCTACCTAGAGCCCTGTGCAGCAGGTCTAGTTGTCCTTGGAAATAACTTTGGCAAGTCCCTATTAGCAGATAAGGCACCAAGCTGAACAGACAGCAAACCTGTTGTAAGCAGCAATTTACTCCTACAATTGTAACTGGGAATGCAGGAAGCTGAGCTGTTGTTGCTTGGCTTTTATTGCTTTGTGGAAAAGCAGAGAAGGAGATGATTTATAAAACAGTTCTTTTTTTAGTGTATGTGCTGGTGTCTGGCTGTCTAATTGTATAACAGAGATGATAAAGTTGTTTACAGGGCATCCAAGTGGCAGCATTTGTACCTTTGGTTAAATAACAAGATCCAGCTGACCTCACCAAGGATCACAAGCTGGAGTGTGGCCTCTTGCTGCAGCACCATGGTGTAAAAGCATGTTGAACTCTCTGGCACTGGGTTTCTTTTGGATTGTTAATAACTTTAACCCCCCCATTTGGCTGGTTTGGTGCTCTTCTGATGCCATCTCAAATATTTGTCCACCTTGGAGAACTGGATTCAATCAAAAAGATGTTGAATTTCTGCACCAAGATAGCCATGACAAATCAATTTATGGGAGGAGATTGCTGAATGCAAGAAGCATATGGGGATTGCACCGAGTCTGGTCCTTATTTTGGACAGGAATGAGTTATGGTGGAGTGTCATCCTGGGTATTTTAGCTTTTACTGTGCTGCTTTTCAGGGTTTCATTCAGCGACTGGTTAAGAGGTTTCATTTCTCTTTAAACTGTATTTCACTTTAACATGGCTGGAGGTTATATAAACATTTATAGGAATCATGAAACGTGATCTTTGGGGGTTAAAAGTGTGTTAAATCCTCCTAATGCTTGAACTGTTTAACACAAAAAAGGACTAATAAACGTGTGAAGTTTTTCACTTGGATTAGCTCCATTTCCTGTAGAAGGTGCTCTCCACCCATAAAGAAAACTTGACAGGAGAAGACTGAGAGCATTTTATACAAGTAAGCTAATATCTTATATTTCAACTTAACAATTTCTATTACTTTTCATTATATTGAAGAAATTTTTAATCATATACAGAGAAGTTAAAACAACTCATCTAAGCTAACCAGAGCAACACCGGGAGCATGTCCTTCCAACATCCCCCTTTTCTCTCTCCCTCAGATGAGACATAAACTACACAACACATAGCAAGCATATAAAAACTATTTCTATTTAAGAAATCCTCATCGTATTTCACCCTGGATCCAAGTCTGAATGTTTCATCAGCTGGAAGTGCTTGACATTAATGTCTTCTGCTTGTTATTTCAGGCACTGAAAGACAAATGTGTCTGCTGCACCACGACCTGGATTTAAGCTCTGGCAGCCTTCAGAGATGAAATCCACAATTGGTTTCTTCTGAAAATTATGGCCTGATAACTGTGGTGTTTTAACAGCTCTTGACTATCACCAGAGTGGACTCCTGAGGGCTTTGCTGGGGAAGGGGTGGCTGAGAGCATCTATGGTTGGAGGTGATGAGTCTCCAGGTCTCTCCCTCTGCTTCAGAAGCCTGGACACGAGACCTGGGCAAGAACCACCAGGACTTACCAACAATTTTAGCAAAAAGTTGCTAAACTACTCATTCAATGAAAACTCCAGGGAGTGCCAGGATGACTCTTACTCTTGTCCCTTGCTGCCACGTCGCAAGATGGAGGAAAGTCTGCCAGCCCCTCTAGGCAAAGGGTCCAACCAGCAAAGCCGGGTTCTGGAGAACAGCAATATACCTGATGGTTCCTTGCAAGCTGACGATATGTGACAAGGGTTGGATTTAAACCCTGCCCCAAGTCCTAAGCTGCGGCCTGAGACATTCCGAGTCACTGAGCTATGCCTGCAAAAGACTTGGAGACAACTGCCCTTTCCACAGGCTGGCTGGGAGAGCAACGCAGGTTGCCCCAGGCTTGCAGGCAAACCACAGCCTGCCTGGGAAACTCCAGGCAGCTGCTTCCTATGTCGGTCTACCTCGACACAGGAAAACTAACCCAGCACTGCCGCAGCCTCCCCTTCCCAGCACAGCTTCAAGCTGCCAGAGGGCTGGGAGGGGACAGCCAGGCCTGCTGCTTGTCCCAGCCAGGAAGCAGCCGGACACCCATCCTGAGCATCCGGAGAGCTATTGTCTTTCTGAAACCGCTGCTGGGATCCAGGGATGGATTGCCTGGTCAGTACTCCTCTTATATATCGCTGTTATGCCACTTCTCAAGCATAAAAACACACTTTTCTCACTTCCCCCTCTGGATTTGCCATCCCCACATGGGACATCATCATCAAGCAATGGGAATACCCAATAGCTACTGCTCAGAGAGTTAATAATACTTCATAAAAACTTCCCAACAATTACATTTTTATTTTGGCTTTGGAATATTATCAGAGTGGGAAGGACATAAAATAACCTATTCTCTCTCCTTGCAAAATGTAACATTAGTGAACTTAACTCCTTGTCTCTTAGGCTGCCTTACTTTTAGATCAGCTAAACAAAAAATTTAAAAAAATAACCCAAAAAGTGGTGAGCTGTTAAAATCTTGCTTTCAGGAGCTTACACAGACACAGAAACTACCACAACCCCCAGCTGCTTTGTGTCTGTCTGAGGAAGGTGCCTGACCTGGTGCTCCCCATCCTGCCAGCTTTAAACATCTTCATGTGTCACTTTGAGTTACAGGGCTGTGCAATCAGGTCATCCTTTGGAAAGCAAATGGCATAAGAACAAGCCCAGAAGCCGAAGACAAGTGGATACAGCTTTTGTTTGCCACTTTCTCATGAGCCCTTTTGCTCCATGAAAACCCATCACCCATCAAGGCAGTCTGCCTCACCTTATCAGGCAGACACAGCTCCTGCTCCCGGGAACAGCTTGTGGATGGATTGTGTTGGGAAGTGCCATAATCCCAACCACCCCAGACTCTCTGTTAGGGTCCTGGTGGAAAGCCTTGCTAAAGGAGAAGTCAATGCTGCTGGGCAAGAGGGAAATACTCTCCCTTGACTGAATGCCTTCCCAGCACCCTGATCTGCCTGGACTGAGCCTCTGGAGAATGCTGCCTCCTGCTACTTCCCTGGATCTTAAGGGGAGTTACCTGATGGCAAAGGCATCCGCTGTTACCCCAGGATCCTCCCAGCATCCCTGGTGCCATTCCCTGCCCGGTTTTCCATACTTACCACGCAGTAAGCCACCAGGGCTCCCTGTGCAAAGCCTGCCAGCACGTCGGTGGGGTGGTGCTTGTGGTCTGACACGCGGGACAAGCCGGTGTAAAACGCCATCATGATGAGGGTGAACTGGAGGAGGGGACGGAGCAGGCGGGCTCCCTTCCACGTGAATCTGGCCTGCAGATAAAACTGCGGGAAGAGAGGAAAACAAAAAGGTTGTGTGTTAATTTGCCCAAATTTGCCCAAAATATGCACATACAGCAGGAACTGCTTTGTGGGGCTGGCCATGAGGCACCCACAACCCTGTGGGTCAAGGAGGGGGGAGTTGTCATAGAAGAAGGATGCACCTTGCACATGTGTGGCCTCCATCATGCAGTGCAGGGTGGAGCTGCAGGGATTTTAACTCATGGAGGGGATGCAGACAGAGGTGGATGAGTGCAGACTTTCTTCAGTGAGCCAGGATTAGGGGATTGGGAAACCCTTCATCCTGGCTCACACTGTGGCCCCACTTCAGCCTCCACACAACATCCCATGGGGCTGAGTAAGGCAATTCCTCTCCATCGCTATTTGGTATGTAACAGAAGCAAAGTCCCAAATTTGGGGCATATAGGACTCACAGCATCTCTCAGAGGCAAAAAAGGAATCAATGCAGGATGCTACACCTTCAGAGCCAGTCCTGAGGATTTCCAGACACAGCCACAACCATTGATGATGTGCACAATGCCATACTCTAACATGGGAATTCCTCACTGGGTGGGAATGACACGCAAAGTCCTGGCCCAACCCAAAAAGATGATGTAGACATGATGTCAAATAGGCATTGTACCTCTGTCATGACTATCTCAGGCCCATTTCCGTTTTAGTTGAGGGGCACGGCTGGTTCCTGTGGGAACCGGGAAGCTGGGCGGGAAGAGAGGACAGGAAAACAGCAACTCACTGCCCATAGATGAGCCCAAGTAGGAAGGCTACAGGAAGGGAGGGATGCCACAGCAACCTTCAGGCTTGGAGAGCAGAGATTCTCAAAGAGTGTAAAATGTGTGGCAACTGCAGCTCAGACCCACAGCCCGTGGCCTCGGCTGCAGTAGGTCTGTTCTGCCTGTTTTTAAATGAAGCACTAGCAGTCAGATCTGGTGTGCTTCAAGGGGCCCTGCAACATCAGAGGGCTGGAAAGGGGTTTAATTCCCATTTATGATCCCTTTTACACACCCAGAGCACTCTGCTTTGCCTTGATATGAAGGGAATGAAGCTCTCGCTGGGTTCCCTGAAACCACAAATAACTTAATGACACCATTTACCTAAAAAAGCAGAACTAATTGGAAAGCTGATAAGGGGGAAGCATCATTTTGGCCAATTTAGCAAGTTTGGCTGTTGCATAAACATTGTATTTACCCCTTTTTAGAAAGAACACACACTGGGCTCTTCAGAAGAAATGAAACATCATGTCATTTGAATGGAGCAGATGCTCCAAATTATCCAAATTGTTAGCCAATTAACATGGAAGAGAGCAGTACCAAAACAGCTTGGTGCTGGCTAATGCGCATTACGATTCTGGGGGATATATGTGCAAACCAGCCCGAGCCTGGGAATGGAGCCACGTCCCCACAGTGCACACCCCACACCATGAAAATGTGTGCACACGATGTACGGGAAGAGTTTCAGCTCTCGGACCCCACAGCAGACCCACACTGATGCAGCCCAGCACATGGACCACTGGGGTGGTTCTTTAGTTTGTGACAGTAATTTTCGTTGCTGTGGTATTTGTGCACCCAGTGATCTGCCCCTGAGAATAACTGCGCAGGCACGATACACTTGTGGATGCCCCATCCCTGGAAGTGTTCAAGTCCAGGGTGGATGAGGCTTTGAGCAACCTGGTCTAGTGGAAGGTGTCCCTGCAGGGGGGGTTGGAACTAGGTGATGTTTAAGGTCCCTTCCAACCCAAACCATTCTAGGATTCTATTTTGATGTTCACAAGCCTCAGCTCAGCCCAGGTGACAGTGCAAAATTTAGGTTCAAGTATCTGCTGAAGAGCAAAGTTAGCTCCAAGTATTATATGTTATAAACCATCACTCAGTTCTACCAGGAAGACTTGAAACCTGACATCTTATTTTAATATTGTGTCTCTGTCACATCAAACCCCCTAAGATAGAAAATTACTGCCAGATAATCTGACATTTATCACTTTAGCACAGTCTTGACACCTCCTTAAATCATTCCATCCCACAAGCCTGGACTAAACAGGTCATTGAGAGGTGAGGGTGCAAAGTATGAATTAAAAATTACGAATAAAAAGTTAATACCAGGTTTGAACACCCAATAAAATAGACACTTTTGGGGCTGAACTGTGTGCCTAACTACATACTTTAGCCCTGGAAAAGGAGTGCAAAGGCAGTGTGGCACCAGACAGGGTGTGCTGCGTGTCACCCAAGCCCTCAGCACTCAACTCACACCCACACAAGCATATCTTGAAGGAGTAAAACTCACAGGAACAGATGACCCTCAGACACTGCACTACCAGTGTGAGGATCTTTGCTGAGTTCCTTTTACTGCCACAATAAAGGTAATGGAAAAATTGCTTTTATTTCCCCACTTACAAGGAAACAGAAAAAGAAGGTAACAACACTTCTCATATTCCACAGACATATTTTGAACGTGCAGTATTATGGTAACTGCTCTGAAACATCAGGGTGCTGAGGATCCCTGAATACTTTAAAGGCAAGACTCAGGGTGCTCCAAACTTTGCCTCTGCCCTCAGTATGAAAGTAAAACCCAGTTAATAAGAGAAGATCAAAAAGTGAAAGTAGACTTTAGGGGATGAAAAGATCAGAATTTCCCTAAAGCAGGAACTAGTGCTATTACCAAGAAATAGCAAGTTCCTGGAAATTTATCTGAAAATCTGCTTGTGAAGATCTTTTGTGTTTTTGAAACCTGGGAGCAGATCTGAAGTGCTGCCTGCTATGACTGCCAGATTTGTATGGGAATGTGTGGCTGGATGGAGCCCTTCCCGAGAGGGGGTGGAGGAGCAAGACCACAGCCGGGGTTATTTCCACCACAGATCATCACAGCGCAGTGAAAACCAGGAGCATCAACAGGAGAAGGGGTGGATGGAATGAAATGAAATGGGATCACACAGAGCAGGAGTTATTTGAAGTTCCCATCCACTGTCTCCTGGCAGAGGCTGAGTTACCACAAAGCAGATGGCTTGAGGGACATCACATCACTCTTCTTGTGCCAGGGGACTTCCACAGTGCTGGTGGGGACAGCCCACAGCCAGACACAACCCCTGAGCAACCCCATCGAGGAGGAGCTGGCAGGGGACACAGTCTAAAAGAGTCACCTCCAGCCTGCCAGGGCTTTCTGCTATCCAGAAATCCCATCCTGTTCACACTCCCCCACCACAAGGCTTGAACTCCCTCAACCACAACCCTTAGTCACACCTAAAGTTTCCTTCTGGGAAACGGCTGGGTTTGTTTCTGGCTGTCTGACCTGAAGTGACCTCCACCTCCAGCCCCATCTGCAAATAGAGTGGTACCCAAACTGGTACAGGAACAAAACCTCTCAAACCCAGATTCACCCTGGTGTAACACATTGTCCTGGCTGGACAAAGTCAACTGGAGGACAGGGAATGCGGAATTTGGCTTTTAGCACCAACCTGGCCAGAAGAGAAGGACAGAAGATGGATGAAAACCTTTCAACACAAAAGGCATGTGCAGTTTGCTTCTTCCCTGCCTTTGCTGAGCATACAGCGTCCTCCCGCCCCATCAGGAAAACCTCCATCAGCTCAGCAATGTAGTTGACACCTCAGCCTTGGCCTCTGATGTGATTCCAGTTTATTTGCTTACTTAGGTCCCCGCTAAACTTAACTCCAAGTCCACAATCACCACAGGAGTTCCTTCACAAGGGCACAGCATTGCTCAACAGCACCAGCTCACTGGGACCTTCTCCACCCTTCTGCAAGAACTCTAGTGAGAAGCCTCTTGCTCCCCTTCACAAAACCAACAATACATCTAATTTTTCATTTAAATCAGTAGAACACACCATAATCCATTCTGATCTGAAGTCTTCAGCCTCACCGACCAACACTCATTAAATACACAAGCTGCCCTGGTTTACTTGCATTTTATCCAGAATCAGTCAACGTTGTTGAGGGATATTAATTTAGTTTTTCTGATATTTAAATTTAGCATTTCTGCACCCTCTGTGTGGTTGGCTGTGATTTCAGGCAACTTCACGCTGCAAAAAACATCAGCATTATGGTCTCACATGCTTGAGGGGTGCGGAAAGCATCCATTGCTCTCTGCAAAGACTCCCCCACATCCAGAGAAACAAAACCATGAGGTGTGGGTCAGGTCCAGAGGGTTGGAATAAGCTGTTCCCTACCTCCTCTTTCCTCAGCCTGCTATAAATATGTATTACAGCTCACTCAGCCAAGGAGTAACAAAGCAAGGAAAATTAAGACAAAGAGGATTACCCAAGTGTAATTTCCCCTTTTAAATTTTTTATACAAAGGCCTGATGTTAATTGAGTATTCCTGGTGACAAGAAGGCTGCGAGAAACTTAGCCCTGAAGTCTTGGCATTTAGAACGAAATCCCAGGGGATTTTCCTGTGTTGCAAGCGCCTTTCCCTGGGACTTTTCCCCCAAAGCCCTCCACGGCTTGGCACCCATTGCTGTTTTCCTACCAGGAGCCCATGGATAATACAGAGCTCTGCTGCTGGACTGGGAAATGGGGTAGCCATGGTCACTCATCCAGTGCCCACAAAATACCTGGACAAATCCAGCCCCATGGTGCAGGCAAAGCCCTGTGGGATGTGTGGGAATCTGCGTATCTTTCAATAGAGTGGCTGAAGTTTTCTGGCACCCGTCTCCATCAGGTGAGGCAAACATTTTAACTCAGAATGGGCTCTGAGAGTGAAGCCAGGCAACGCCAGGAAAGACGGGAAGTGACTTATCCTTGAAATATGAAGTATTGTTCAATCGGGAACGCACTTGGGACACAAGTGATCAGCCAAACCTCTGCAGGACACACTCAGCCCCACAAATACCCCCGCACTGCAGAAGTTCCTGGCAAACTCCTGGTATCCAAAGCATAGGCAGCAACCTGCTGCAGCACAGTCCTCACTTCCTAGGAACCAGTGAGCTCTTGATTGAGCTGATTCCCTGATTAAATCCATCAAACTCACCTCCTGAAGGCACTGGCATGGTGGATTCCACATTTCCAACCATCATTCACTGAGGTGGGCAAGACAGCAGGGTTTATCTTGCATGAAATAAAATCCCTCTGGCTTATTATAACCTCTTTTTTCTATTCTTTCTTCTTTTTTTTTTTTTTAACTATTTTTGGGTATTATCAACATCTCCCAATCTGGTAGATTTTCTGCTTCCCTTTTCCTATGAGATTTTTCATTCAAGTTCAGTCAGTGATCAAGGATCTGGATGCTGCTAGACATGTTAGAAGCATAAAATCATCTATGAAATGAATGATTAAAGTTCATTTTCTTTATCTAAAAGACTCTTAAGATCATAATTTCATCACCTCTGATACACACCACATCACAATGTCTTGTCATAAGTTGCCTTTTTCTCCCTTCAATTTATGACCAAACACTTGATGTAATTTTTCCTAACTTCTTAAGGCACAAAGCAACTGGACAACTGGTCAGATAGAGCCTGCTACCAGCCTTATCACAGTTTTGGGACAAGTTAAAAATTAAAAATAAAATAATTTGTAAAGGGATTGGGCCTCCATGGAAAGGGATAAGTGGAGTAGCCTGTTGTCCTGGATCAGGAGGTGTGGGGCAGGGGCTGGTCAGTGCAGATAGCTCAAGTGCTCCCATATGGGGACAAGAAACGCAGCAAAGGAAGACCAGGAGCAGCTCTCTGCTCTGAAACCTCACCCTCCAAAGCAGGTTTTCCATGCATCCTGTGGAAATGTTGAATCTACTCTGCAGTTTTGGGGTCTCCAGTGCACTCTCTGCCACCAGCCCCCCCCCAGGCACTGTATTTCCATTTGTTTCTCACCTGCTCCACAAGTGCTGGATTTTCAGAAAAACACATGGAAAAAGAAACTGGCAAAGCAACAAGGTTTGTCCAGCACCCTGTAGAAAGAGGGTCAAGTCCTGGTAGAGAAACCATCACCAACTTAATAGGGACTGGCAGTCCTTGCTGTTTCCAGATGCTAGGGTGAAAAGCATCTCAGGGCTGACTTATCTGACTGCCCCCAGACCTCCTCAGAAATAAATAAATGCTGGTGTGAGCGATGGTTTCCAAATTCAGAAAGTTTTACAATGGGCTGAGCCTCCTGTGAAGCATCACCAAGGCAGCTCTTCATTGTAACATGGCTGGGAGGAAACGGCCAAAATGTTTACTGAAGAAATTCACAAGTTTTCCAAAAACAAAATAAAGTAAGAGGGAAAACAAAGAAATAATTTAATATGCCACCCACAACTGCCGGGAAAGTTCAGTGTTTCAGTTACAGAAATTGCTCAGAGGGAGGAGGCATCCAGGACTGGAAAGGCAGGAGGGAGCAGTGGTCACTTATCTTTCCAGAGGGTAATGGATTGGGGGAAGCACTGCTCATAGATAAAAGCTCATGTTTAATGTTTTTATCAGTGCCATGCTGTTTCTCTGGTTGCTAGTTTGAGCTCACAGGGGATGGAGGAGGTGCACAAATCTTAAAAGGAATACAAAATCTTTTTCTGCCTGATTTTTTACAAAATAAATAATTTTTAAATAGGGAAAACCAGACACAAATCACTATCTAGACCCTCCCAAACGCCATGTGCAGGTCCAGCCCGTGTGGGCAGCATGCCTCCTGCAGTCCTGGCAGGAAGCACCTTGGCAGCCACCCCAGCCCCCAGCCCCGGCACAGGAAGGGCAGAGCCATTTCTCACTGACAAAGAAAAACAAGTCCCAGCCCTCCGCTCCAGAACCAGGCAGGCAGAGGCTGCTCCACCTGCTCCACTGGCACATTTCAGAACCGGCCATCACACCCTGGCAGAGCCATGACTGCCCATCTTCCCCCTCCATCCCTGAAACATTTTGCCTCGCCTCAAACTCTCCTCAGTGGAAACCACAATACAGAGTGAACAAAGTTGCACAGGTCATCCATAAATTTGGTAGGATTTAGATTTATTTGCAACCTTGGCTACATCCCGAAGCTGCACAGCTCAGCTATCACCCCATGAGTCTCCATTCTAAATAATGTCTGAAAGTGGACCTTTCCACCACCAGTTCACTCTTTTTTTTTCCTCAACCAGCTTTCTATCTCTGATGCTCATAGTGCCGTTAGTGATATGGAATGTGGGTGAGTGCCACAGGAAAGGGGGACAGGGGATCAATCAGCTCAGTGAGATTACTTACCACTAAATACAGCATGGTGTACAGGGAGAAGGACGCGTGCCCGGAGAAGAAGGATTTCCTGCAAAACAAAGCAGGTGCTAAGAACCAGCCAGCAAAAGCTTCAATATTATAATTCTACATACAGTGCTTCTACTGAGGGTGCCAAAGCAGAGGGATCCACAACCCCCGATCCTTTGGGTTTTAAAACCCCCACAACCCCCAATCCTTTGGGTTATAAAACCCATGTTATCCGCCCTGCTTGCTCATGAGGCAGAAAGCGAACGGATGGACAGGATGCTCGCATTGTTAGTCCCTTCCTGGTCTACTCATGGGACAGCAGTTATTTCCAGGATAACCCGATAACTCATCATCTCGCCTCAAATAACCAGGAAACTGTAAAGAAATAAGAAGTGAGTGACTTCTCCGGTCACTTAATTGCAGCATGTGAAATGTGCCCCTGGAAAAGCCAAAACTGAGCATCTCATGAATTTGACAGAGAGCTCAAAGGGGAGGCAGAGCAGCCCTGCAGTTGTGTGGTGGAGCTTTTCTGAAGGAGAAGCTCTGTGCTCCACCACACAGGACAGCTCAGGCTGTTCACCATGAGCTCAGCTCATAGCGTGAATTCCCACACTGAGCAACAGCTCTGGGAAACAATAGTGTAGGAGTAAAGAGAAAGGAAAAGAAATATTATTCAGCCAAGTGCCACACTTCCCAAGGGAAACTGCCGGTCACTGGAAAACAGATTTATGGCCTTCAGAGAAAAAGCAGCATTTCATACAATAACCAAATGGTTTGGGTTGGAAGTGACCTTCAAGATCATCTAGTCTGAACCGCCTGCCATGGGCAGGGGCACCTTCCTCTAGACCAGGTTGCTCCAAGGCCCATACAACCTGGCCTTAAACACTTCTAGGGATGGGGCAGCCACAGGTTTTCTGGGCAACTTCTGCCAGTGCCTCAACACCCTCACAGGGAAGAATTTCTTCCTAATATCTAATCTAAACATGCACTCTCTCAGTTTCAGATTTGAATCATCTATTGCCCACAGAGAAACCCCTGAGACACATTTAGTGGCAGAACTCATCACTTCAGTGCCACTTGGGGCTCTCACCTGGCTTCCTGGACCCTGCTGTCGTTTCCCCTGCAGGTGTAGTTCTGGATGTAAACTCCCTTGGCACAGTTGATGACGGAGAAATCCACGTCACAAACTGCCAGGAAATGTGGCCGCAAGCGCCCGACGGACACTTTGGCAATGTCTGTGAAGGACTGGCTGATGGCGCAGCCAAAAACGAAGCAGCCCACTTGCTTGTAGAGCGCTGCCACGTAGGGGTTCTGGATAAAGGAGCGGGATTTCTCCTTCAGGTAGTGGATGCGGTAGAGCTCTCCTGTTATAATCTGTGGGGAAAACACAACAGAGAGGTTAGAGAGCAGGAAAAATGCTGTGCAAGACCCACGGTGGGTGTAAATGCAGGGCTGAGACAGCTCTTCATGCCCTGAGTGTCTCAAACCAGGAATCTGCTCCTTCAGGGAGGAAGGAGAACGCACAGCCCAGTGTCTCTCCATCCTCCTCTTCTTCCCTCTCAAGAAGAGATTCCAATGCTCAGAATGTTGTTTATGGAAAAATCCGATACACAAAAAGAAAAACAAGGTAGATTTTGCATTAGTATGTTGGCATATCTTTAAAAAGTGAAATAGCACCCTGGAACAGTGGGGGGAAAAATTAACATCAATGAGATAAAGAATCAGTGTGCATTGGAAAGGTGAGGCCAGATCCACTACCTTCTTATCAAACTGATTTTGGAGGAATATAAATTAACAACCTGCTTATCTTCCTCTCTTAAAACAAGGGAAGAACCAGAATGTCACAAACTTTTCATATTCTGGCCTAAAACTTGCTGCCACCAGACCCAGTTCAAACCTCTCAAAGCCTCCATAAACGCCAGCTATTTAGGGGCATTTCAAGGGGTCTTGCATTTGCATGGCAGCAAATTATCTTTTTCTTATGTTCAGGGTGCTGAGGTTTGACAGTATCACCATAAATCATTGTCAGGGAGCAGAGGGCCCAACTTCTCACATTCATGACTCTTAAAAGGCAGGTTAATGAAAATCAGGCTGTGAAATGAAGTCCAAATGTCTCACCTCTCCCAAAGAGGCAAAAGGCTTAAATTGTTCTCCGTCATGCTACACACCTAAGTTTTAAGCTCCAGATTTACAGCTTTAGGATTTTATTCATTACTTTAAATGTTTTCATACCTGAATAATAAATCGAGGCAGAGGTTTTTTTCTTGGACGCCCCCTTGTCTCTGCTTCTCTCTAGTCATGGGGACTATGATATGTAAAATTAACTGTCAGGAAAAATGCCTTCATGTTAATCCCTTTCTGGAGCAGCCAGCAATATTCCTCCCGGCATGGCAGCCTGCCAGCTGTAAGCAGGAGACGAAGCTCCCCTGCCTACCTTTTTTAAAAGCTTGGCACAGCCCTTGGAAACTAATAAACTGGAAAAGTATGGCAATTAGACTAAGAGGAGATGAAGCTGTATCATTGTTTGAACTCACTCGCACCAGGGCTTGAAAAAACAAAGGTTGACCTAAGGCAGCTGAAATTGCAGCTAAGCAAGCTTTATCAAAGAGAGATACAACTAGAATAATAAAAAATAAAGGCCAAGCTAGAGTGTGCTCTGCTACTGTGCACAGGAAAGCTTTGGGTGGCTGCACCATCATTTTGGAGTTTACATGTCACAGTTGAGATTTACTCTTGGAAATCTGTCGGTGACCAAGAGTTGTTTAGGCAGCTGTAGCTAACCAGCTACAGCATCATTTTAATCCTCACAGTCTCCAAAGACCATGGTTTATCTCCATTTTGGACCATTTTCCAGTACAAGCTGGCAAGCCAGGAAACTTACTGGCATGCAGAGTCAGGTTGTCCTGGATGGACACAGAGGCTCCTGTACAAGGTCAAAGCACCACTTGCAGTCCTGAAAGCCTAAATTCACAAGAATGGGAGCTAAGAGGCTCAAAATTCATGGCTTTCACAGCAGGAAGATAAGACAAACTAAGGATGATATCTGATACTGGTAGATGTGCCATTACTCCAAACTCACAAACACGTTAAACCTGAGGCTCTTGGCCTTGGAAAAGCACGTGACCATTTTAAACAGGGACCAACAAAGGTCTGGGGATTAATATTTTTCTCCCACCGTTGGTGGTCTGGGTAATTGCACACATGTAGCAGATTGTAAATTGGAGCCTTCATTCCCTCACTAACATGCTGCTGGATACCCATGAACCCTCCCCACTTAGTGAAAGCCATGGCTCAGCCTTAATGAGAAGCTAAAAATTGGGTAAACTTGTTTTTTTGGCAGCAATGTCCCAGATAAAGCAGGACGGTGAAAAACTAATGCAGCACAGATGTGCATGGACTGGAAGGACATCCTGAAAAGAAAACAAGTTTTAAAGATATTAAGCTCTTCTCATGCCTCACATTTCTGGCGAGCCATCCACATGGGAGATATGCCATTCCCAGGTGATGGGCACATCTCCCAGGGACTGTCTCACATATTTAAGAAAGATGGTCACTAGAGAGAAGCCAATATCAAACTTCTCTGTCAGTGAATGCTTTTTGCAGACTTTTGGTTGTCATGCCCATTTTAGTGTTATCATAAGCAATTCAATGAGCCTGTAATTACTTTTAGAGCTTTTCTAGTCACTTATGTCTCTAGTGTAACGTTCTCTGTGCTGATCACATTGAAGTGTATCACCTTCAACTGTAAAACACCCAGCTAACCCAGCTGTGTAACTTAGATCATTTAGGAAATTGATTTTCTTAGGAATATTTCATAGGATTTCAGGTGTGGGGACACAGGGGACCACAGCAGTGGTAGCTGTATGAGGCTCAGGAAGAGGAGAGTGTCACCTTCCCCTGGCCATCCAAGGGACCACCAACATAAAATTTACCATCTCCCAGCATGAAGAGCAGTCAGGAGAGATGTGAAAGTGCACAGCTCAGGGGCATGAGCCTCTCCAGTGTCATCTGCACGGAAATTTGCCTGAAGTCAGTAAATATACAGATATTAAAACCAAATGTATATCCTCTCACATCCTGATCGCAGCCAAGGACTCATCTCTGCCGTTTACTTAACAAGCTCTCTGGGTGTCCTTAAGCCACTTAAAACATGACCTGGACCTTTTACCCCAGGCTACACTGCCTGTGACGCCACATAAAGCAAGGGCGTGAAATTTTGGCTGCCCAATCCCAAACGCCAGCTCCCTGGAAGTCCTCACAACCACTGTCCTGCCTTCCGAAGGCAAACGATGGGAGCGAAAGGAGCGGAGTCAGTGCTTTGTGGATTTGGAAGGAATTCCTATTATGCTACAGTAATGCTGGTATCTGGGTTACATCTGAAAAAAGAGGTCAGGCTGACTTGAATTTTCCATGCAGGCTGCCTTAGCAAAGAAATCTGTTGCTTCAATTCCTCGTTAGCCATTTGTGTCACTCAGCAGCAAATAACTGAGCTTTTGAATTTACCTTATTAAGTTACATTTGTTGTGGCCACAGTGAAACCAGGGCAGAAACATCAAATTCTTTGGGGATTTTCTTTCTCTTTTAATTGACCTGCTATTTCGTGGTAGAAAGCTGATGGATCACATAGGCAGCTGATTATGTTTCCAGTCTCTGTTCCAACTCCTATATTTGCCACTGCCTCATTACGGATCAGAAGAGCACTCTGCATGGAACCGGCGTGCCGATAGCTCAGGCAGTAATGCAAAAATGAGAAGCTTTTTCATTTTGTTTTTATGGCTTTTCCACACTTGGGGGTTATTCACCTGCAGGGTAAAATTCTGCCGTGTTTATAGAATTGCGGGTCTGGCACCGTTCGGGCTTGCTTTGGGAAGGGAGGGGGCATAGGAACAGGGCAGTTTTGGGGACCTACTTTGCTTAGTGAGTGTATGTGGTCAGGAAATGATGGAGAGATCAGGAAGTGATGGAGATACTCATGTCACAAAGCAGCAAGGCTGAGGATGGGGTATTACCAAAGCAGGCACTGTGCCACCCTAAAATATCTATTGCCCATGACATTGCTCCCACGAGCAAAGACAAAAGCTACAAGGGGAACAAGTGTTCCTGACCTCTCAATCACCATCCCTCCCAGCTGAAGGACCGAGAGGAAGGCAGCGTCACTGGGAAAGCACCTGAGCTCTTCTGGCAGCAGGTGAGAAGGAAAATGTAGGTACTTTTCATAGGGGAATTTCATCTTAGCTGGAAGTATTTAAGCAACAACCAGGAGACAGCTCTTGTCTTCTGCCCCAGCACCGGGTATATGCTGGCATAAAGAGGCTCAACTCTGTGGGCTGAGTTCAGCATTTTGGCTGACATAGAAAGCTCTCACCATGCAATCAACCCCTAGCACAGCCCTAGGAAAACTGGCAGGAAAAAGAAAATGAAGAGGCATTGGGAAGGTGGTGCATTAGCTACTTTTTACAGTGAGGACTCTGGGAATATGCTCCCCATGGAAGGTTTTAATTGTCTTTTAAAAATGGCTGTAATATGCAATCTCTTAAAAACCCAATACTAACCTGTTAAACTTTTCCAGGCACGGGTTAGCTGAAAAGATGTATCCTTTCTTTGTTTTTTAAACCTTATAAAATAGGCAAATACCAAGAGTGATTTGAAAAGCGACAAACCATGCCAAGGCCTTACTGACACTCAAGGGTTTTTGCCTCTACTCTGAACTCCTACTGGAGGGTGAAAAAGCTCTTGTGAAGCTCACAGACTTGCCCAAACAGCTTTGGGCCTGTTTACAGGCTTCAAGACTAATCTCATTCCTCTCATTACATGCTTTCATTTGCAAATGTTTGCTGCACCATGCTTACAGAAAAGTCAAATCATTGCAGAGGAGATGTGAACCTTAGTAGATACTGTGAACACACTGGCAAGACCGTGTTAAACTGCTGATGGGATGTTGGTGCTAAAAGAGGTGACAAAAAACTCCTCAGGGGGACAGAAGAGGAGGTTTCAGAGGTGGTACTTACAGCGAGGATGGCAATGAGGATGCCTGCAGCACATAGCACTGCATCGTTGATAGTCTCCACATTCTTCTGTGGGTACCTGATGCTGTCATCGTCGCAGTAGAAGCCCCGCTGGTAGGGCTGGATTGTGCTCGTCTCAATGATGAGGAAGGGTAAACCAGCTACAAAGAAAGGGAGAAACAACCAAACCCATTAGCAATACAGGCAAACACAAGCAGCTCACAAAAAAAACTCAACTAGAAAACCCCTTGCAAACCACGCAGCACCGTTCCTGATGCTTGTCTTTCCATATTGCTATCTTTCCAAAGGGAATAGCTTTGGGATTTGTTTTTCCAAGTTGGTCTTGCGGGGAAAAAGCATCTCCTCTGTTATGGTTATCAGATGTCTGTGCAGCCTGGTTTCAGTTAAGCCTTGTGCATTGCAAATATTAACTTACAGGAACAGACCCCTGAAGCAATCCCTCAGCAAAAGGCCATGAAAACTAATCTGGCAGTTTTCTCCAGGGAGGGCCCGATGCTCTGCTGAGCGCCCCATGGCCAAGCAGCCCAAAGCTGTGCAAACAAATACTGGAGGATCAAGTATCCGCATGGCTTCTACCTGGTCAGCCCAGCTACACTCCAGGCCCATCACTTTCATGTCTTTGAAGCCTTCCTTGGCTCACTCCTCTCTGTATTTACAGGGTATATGTGTGTTTGTACCTACTAATGCAACAACTATGTGCCTTGAGCAGCTGTGGGATACCCATCCTTGACCCACCCATGCAAGGACCAGCCCATCCACAAGAGCCAATGGAGTGCCATCAGAACCTGTTCACCTTCAATCACAATAAATCCATGTGAAATCTGTTTTTTAAGTGCTATTTGTGAACCCTCTGTGCAGGATTTCCTGCATCTGCTCAGCTTGGCTGGACCTTTGCACCAGGTAGGGGGCAGATCTGCTCAAAAACATGGGGCTAGGACATACAGCATGAAGGGAACACCCGGAAATTGCTGCATGTCTGTAACTCCAAGTTCTTATAAGTTTTTCAGAGAAATACAGCCTTGCCTCAAAACTAGAAGGAGAACTCTAGGGTGTTTCCCAGCCACAATGTCACCTTGGGCAGGGCACCCTCCTTCCCTTTGCCTCAATTTCCCCATCCACCTTTGCTACTAGGTCCATCACCGAGAGGAGCGCTACATCCCCACCAAAACAAGCCCCAGATTCCCCGAAACCCACATTCAGAGTAATCACAAACCACAAGGTACAGGAAACCCTCCTCCCACTTGCAGAGCGAAACCCAGGTAAGGGGAAAAACAAATGCACAGTGGTTCAAGCTGTCCTTGGGCCAAGACAACAGGTCTCACGCCCAGATCCTACAGAAAGCACTAGGGAATACTTGTCGACCACTAACTTGCTTAAGTATCTGTGGGTTTGTTTACACAGCTAGAAGTCAGAGACATGAGAGGGTTTTTCCTTCTAAAATTAATAAAAAAGGAAATAAAAAGTGAAGTGCTGTTGGGTTTGACCCAAATTTGTCCACAGTACATTTGTAGTGAACACAATCTACCAGATGTGATTAGCAAGGGCACCATTCAGGTTGTTACAAAGTGTCATCAAAATAATGTTCCACGTGTTCTCCACATGAACCACTCTCTGGATCTCACTTTGTGCAATCCATTTTGGCTCCTCTTCCTGTACGTTAATAGGTTTGCCTAATCCAGGATTACTACAAGGTTTTGTTAGTCTTAAGAAAAATTAAAAACTCCATCACCTGTAAGCAGGGACAACATACATAAATATGAAGTTATTCAGGGAGCCAGTAGCGGTCAAGGCCACTGCTCAGGGCCCCTTTCAGATCCTCTCTAAAAGCTCTGGAAGTGAGTTAATTGCAAATTCTGGGCTCCATGGTGCTTGGCAAGGCAGAGCAGTTTCCACCACATGTGTGAACCAGCAAGGAACAGTTTCAGAACTGCCTGCCCAGCTCAGATTTGGTAAATAAAATCGGACATCTCGTGTGAATCCAGTTGACCGTCATTCCACTATTTAACCGTTTTGATGCCCAGCCAGCTTGGCCCCAAAACGCGCCTCTGATGCCAGCAATCCCATATTAATAGGCCACTTAAAAAATCTTTAGGTTTCCCAATGAAAAATGGCAGGAGAAGCGCTAACACTGCTCGGCGCGATCTGATTTCACATGCACTCGGAGCAGCAGGGTAACAGTTGAACTCGGGGAGTAGACATGCCACAGTTACGTGGCTTATTGTTATTCCTCCAGTTCCTCTTGTTAATAGCTTTCACATGACAGGTCTGTAAAACACATGTTTCCACAGACAATAAAATACATCTGAAAGCTAAAACTGGCTTTAAAAAAAAATTAAAAAAAAAAAGAAAAAAAGACAATAGTGTTCCTATATATTATGTGAACCCAGGAATAATAAAGATTTGTTTTCCCTTCATTCATTGAGCAGCAAGGGGTAGTATTTCCGCGATTCAATTATGTGTACACTTGCCACAGCTATAGTAAGAGCGTAAGTGACCTATATGGGACACATTTTCATAAAGCACATAGGCATAGTTTAGAAAATCCAATGGGTTTGTTTTCTCTCCTACAAACTTGTGGTTTAGTGGGATATTGCCAATCAAGTCTTGATATTTTTCCAGCAAAACAGTAACCTCAGATTCCCTTTTTTTTTTTTCCCTTCCCCTTTTTTTAACATGAGAAACATAAACACACTCTCCATACCTAAACGGATATTACTTATAAGACATAACATGCCTTTAATTTTGAGGGCTGGGTGAGAGGCTGCTCTTTCACCCAAGGAAGAGAAGACCCCAGCCCATGGCAAATAGTAAATCGTGCCCAAAATGTCTCTTCTTCCACAGGGTTATTTGTTGGAGGATGGGTTGTCTAAGTGACTAGGTCACCACCCACATTTTTTTTGGCAAGGGAGTTCCAGCACAGAGAAACTTTTAGCAGTGCCAAAAGGCAGCCAGAGTATGGGTTTTGCAAAAAAACCCCAAAACTGTACATAGGGAAGTCTGGAAGACAGAAAATTAAATGCAGAGAGAGATGCCCTTGGAATCCTCAGCAAAACACCACAGAGACATTATTCACACTAGGAGATCTGCCGGAGGCAAAGGTATCCAGAAGTGAGGCTTCAGCCCACACACCTTGGAAATGGAAGGCAAGCAGTGAAGGGTTGTACTCTGAAGATGAAACATCTGCCCCCATCATCTTTTTTGCCCCAGTCTGCCTGTTGGATTCAGCATTTTAATAGGAAATTCAGACTATGCATCCCTGGCTGCAGTGATTTGGATGTAGAGATTCAACAGCCAAAACCCATAAAGCTGCTAAGTCTTCACACCCCTACACACGGTACAAAACTATTGAGAATACAAGAGGTACATTTCAGAAAACAGTAATTAATGGTGTCTTGCACTGAAGTGAACAACAGAAATACAGGGCAGGCAAAAAAAATCACACTCATTTTGGGGATAGTCACCCTTCTCCGAGAATAGTCCTACCTGGCCATTCTGTCTGTGGCTACGACTCACCTACATGTACAGACCTACTGCAAAATCTTTAGGAACAGTGTAGAAGGGCCTCATAATCTCCTTAATACGGATATCTCCATGCTAAGAAATGACACAGCAGCCTGTGGACTATGTCCTAAAGCATGGAGGCAACACTGGCACATCCATATGGAACTGTGCAACCAGGGAAGGGCTGCTATCTTCACCTCACACACTCAGGAAACTAAAGCATAAAACAAAGGGATTTGCTTATTCCAATGTATAAAAGGTAAACGGAGCTGAAATTACCTTCTGAACTGTAACATCATTCACAAGGTGAAGGAAAGTTTTTTACGTTGTACAAAGGGGATTTTTCACTTTAATAAAAGAACAAGGAAATCCCAACTACAATCTTTTATCCAACTATGCTGCAGGAGATCAAACACAGCTCCAAACCATGAGCATAACAGAAATCTCTTGGGGACTGATCCTGCCCCATCCAAACAGGCTCAGCCCTGCTCCAAGTGTCACGGAGCAGGTGTAGACACTAAAGAATTGTGCAAGGCACCGCGGGATGCTGTGGGGCTGGACATTGAAAAATGATGTTGCTTTTGTTGGGAGGAAGTCCAAGTGACTTGGTGACCTCTAACCGCTGGTGTCCTACACTAAGGTATTTCAGAGCAGGGTTTAAATTTACTTGCCTTTCCATTTAATAAAGCCAATCAAGTTTGGAAACCTAGCACCAAGGAAAAAATATTCCTTTCTCTGCTCAGCACATTTATTAAGAGGCAATTAACAGTCAATAATCCTGGGAAGGCTGGCGGCATGAAAGTTAAAACCCCACCACCAAGCCTAAACAAAACCCCCGTGTACTCTCTGACCAGCCTGAAACGTGCATAAAACCAAAGGCAGGAGAAAAAAGGGCTCTGTGTTGGGTACAGCACTTTGAATCTCAGTCTTTGAAAAGTTAACGCTTGTACAGATTTAATGGGGAAAAAAAAATTTAAAAGGGGATAAGCTTTCATTGGCCACTCATCAAAAAGCAGAAGGAGCGGAAGGCAGGAGGCATTTCTGCAGCGACCCGCCCATGCCACTCTCATCTTCCCGGCTAGCCTTCACCTTTGCACCACATTAAACACCATCACTGCCTTTTTCTTTCTAAATGTTTGGTTTTGATGGAGGTTGGGTTTTTTCCTCCACTAAATCTTTCTTCTTTCAACCCGGCAGGTCACTGGGATGGTGCTGGCTATCTCAACAAAGCAATGGTAATTTCTAACAAGCATTCCATGATGTGTTTGCCTGCCTGTGTCCAGGCCCTGGGTGTTGTTAAGGTTTCAGTAGATTAGACATCCAGCTTAATAAGTGAAAAAGCCCATTAAATAATTTGGCAGGGCTGAGTGGGGTATCTAATTCCTCATTCAAATCACACTCTGTAAATATTTGGGTACCTATAAGAGACACGCTTTCTATTTGAAGTACTTAGCAGCTGATCTTGAGTACATGTAAACCTTATTTGGTTTACAATACTTGTACATATTTTAAAACGCATAAAAACTAGATTAGCCTATGATAGGCTTTTATTGGGGCTTTAAAAGTTGGCTTCCCCAACTTTTAGAGAGGAATTGCAGCACTGCAAGACCAGCCTTGGCAAGTGCTACAAGAGTGAACAGCTCTTTTAGCCAATTTACATTGTATGTATATGTGTGTATATATATATATATATATACACACACACAAATAAAATGTAACAACCCAAAGAATAGAAGTATTTCCACATTTCCACCATATCAGGCATATGCTGTCAATCAAAACAGAGCCTATTTATGCACCGGCACTGGGAGTATCTGAAGGAATGGTAGGAGCTTCATCACCAAAAAATAGCCTCAAGGGACCAGATGCACAGCCCAGTGGCAGACAAAAGAAGGATCCTACTGCGGACTGGATTGAGCCATTAGGTTGGGATTTTTAAAGGTCTTCAAGGCATCAGTGACGCACCTCCAAGACCAAGGTTTTTGACTGAATCTGGATACTCAAGGTCCATATATTCACTAGGAAAAGTAGGACTAGGACACAACTAGGCTAACCATCAGCTCTGCTATTTTATTACCTGCACAGTCTTAATTGTTCTTCACCTTGGTTCCAGCAGTCCAGAAGATTGCTCTGTGCATCTGCCTGTATTTTGGAAACATACCTAATATCTTTGTTTGCAAAACAGATTCCCATTCAACTCTATTACAGTTCCACTACTCTCAGCTACACAAGACACATGAGGATAGAAAATTCTCTACACAAACAAACCCTAGACTTTACAGTAAAACAGGTACCTGCTTTAGAGTACTAAAGAACCTATAAACAAGGATCAGTATATATTGCATTTCTCTGATTTGACCCGTTCAGAAAAGTTCTAGGACACAACGGGTTGATTTCCACAAAAAAATAAAAAAGGCAACAAATTATTAGTTAATTTCCTACTTGCTGTAGGTTCTTTCATGCAACTCACATGAATGTTTGCCCCTATCTATGTCAATCTATCTGGTGCTCTTCCTATCAAGAGTGTGACATTTCCATCCACTTCATAATTATTAGTTATATTTCAGCCAAATCACAGGAACTTCAATGTAAACCTCACCATTTTTAGGTCCACCAGATGCTACAGAGTCCAGAAGACTTCCTAGTGGACAGACACAGATTCATTTTGAACTAGATGATATTTTCTGGGTTCTTACTTTCTTGGGGGTTTTCTGTTTGCTTTTTTAATAAGAACTGGTCAATCGGGAACACTGAGAAAAGCATCTTCTCATACCTGCTAGTGCACTAGCAAACAAGAGGAAAGCCAAGAATATTCACCTTCTATATGGACAACCATGTAACACTGATGACCCCAAGCTGCAGAGCTATTTGAGAAGTGCCTCTAAAATGAACCAAAGGTGGTGTCAGAAATGACAGTGCCTTTACCTGCTGCCCAAACCCATCCTCCAGAGACATATCCATCCCTGGAAGTGTTCAAGGCCAGGTTGGATGGGACTTTGAGCAACCTGATCTAGTGGAAGGTATCCCTGCCCATGGCAGCGGGGTTGGAACGAGACAAACTTTAGGGTCCCTTGCAACCCAAACCATTCTAGGATTCCATGATACTCATCCTTTCTGGTTAATACACCCCTGTGCAACCTGGAGAATGTTTATTGACCCAACCATCCTGGGAGAATATTATTATACAAAGGTTCTTGGTCACAGGTACTTTAAACCAAATGTCAAATTATTCTCATGCACTGCAAATTCCTCTGGATTTGAAACCTCGGTAGAAACATTTCCTAATGTGGCTGGAGCACAATGTGCCAGACCCATGCTCCAAGAATCTCCAGATGAACAGGAATGTTGCCACTGGTTTTGCTGGGAGAAATAATGCTTTTAGTGAGTACCTGTTACCTATTTTCAGAGGTAAAGACCACATACAAAGGAAGAAAGAGAAGAAAGGAATTCTGTGAAGAGCGTTAAGCTGTTCCTCATGGGAGTTTGGCATGAGCTGATGTATTAAAAGAGCTTTATGTTAAAGAGCACATATTTTTAATACCTAAAAATGCATTAATAAGACAAAAGGTCTTATCCAAGCCACAATATGTAGATGCATATAAAAGTTTGCATTTGTGGGGTAAAACTGATTTAAACCAGACTGGCCAACAAGCAAATTTGGAGAGGGTGAATATACAAGACATTACCAACAGGAATCTGGAGCCAGCTCCAGCCAAACATGATGGAAACGAAGCCATAATTTCACATTGTCTACAGCAAGGAATAAAATACCATGAAAATCCCAATGCGTCAGCATCTTTTGAGGTACCTCTATACATCCATGTGCTTTGGAAGTCTCACAGATATGACAAGTCTGACCTAGGATGACCCAGCTTGAATAGAGGGGAAAAAAATGTAAAAAAAATAAAAATGTGCCAGTGAACTCTGCAATACTGAAGGCAAACAGATCGTGTGAAAAATACACTGCGGCGACTATTATGTTTTCAATTACAAACGAAGCAAACAGGGTTTACTCTGCCAGTCAGTGGGGTTTGGAACGAGCCTCACCATCACTCCTCAGGGCTCAGCCTTCGAGGAAGGGCTCAGACCACTGCCCAGCCCCAGCGAAACTCGATACCTTGTTTCTTTGGGGGAAATCTAAGAGCTTTCTGTCAAATGGATGCAAGGATGAGCAGAGAGCCTGCTCCCTTCATCCACCGGCACACACATGGCTGCATGAACCCTAATATTTCCCCATCTCATAACAACTGTGTTTTCTACTCATATAGATTTACAGAATGATAGAAAGACTTGGGTTGGAAGAAACCTTAAAGATCACCCAGTTGCAACCCCTTGCCATGGGCAGCAGTGTCACCCACTAGACCAGGTTACTCAGGGCCCCATCCAACCACTCGACATCGACTTGTATTCAAGAGGAAAGTTTCGTGAGCTGTAGGCACTGTTTTAATATATAAAATCTCAAGCAAAGATTTCTTATGTCAGCTTACTGCCCTCCAACACCCCCACATACAAGCCCTGGCTGCTTCTCTTTGCACAGCCACCCTAGACCATAACAAGAACAAGTGGAAATACAAAACTGCAGCCAACGTGACGCAGTCGACAAAATCCTCTCGATTATTTTTAAATCAATAAAAACACAAAGCACTTGAAGCAAAAATAAAGCCAGTTAACCTGGTCAACATCAGGCCTCTTAAATAAAAATTCATTTGCTGAACTTCCCAAACTTCCTTTCCTCCTTCCTGAGCATCCCAGCCAGGCACTGACACTGTAATTAAGCACGTTTTCGGGAGTAACTGCCCCTGTGCAGGAGGCAGCAGAGCCCCTGGCCACAGCACTGATGCCTGCCACCAGTAGCTTTTTGACCCAGTTCTGTCAATGTACCTATTGTAAATGCAAAATCCTTCTTTGGATTTGAAGCAGCAGCCACCTGCACAAATAAGGCCGGGTTATAACTCTGTAACCCAATACAAGCACTGGAAGCTTAAAAAGTTTGTATTACAAAAAGCACTTCTGACCTCTCCCTTAAAAGTTCACTAATCACTTTTAATTCATAATTTATTTCCTCTTAATATACTTGCTTTATGTAATATCTCCCTCTCCCTCCCCTCCTTTCTTTTTTCTGGAATTTCCCCAGGAGAAAATGGTATTACACAACTCCCTTGATTAACTGGAAATGAAACTTTTCCCCTCAGTAGTCGCGATTTGGTGGAGTTTCCAGGATATAGTGCACAGCACACAGTGCTGAAAGGCAAAGAGACGTGAGCGTGGGTGGAAGCGATCCAGAGGGCCCTGAAGTGACGGGGGTTGATCTCGGTGGTCCCTTGAGCAGAGCTCAGCAAGGTTTTGCCTGTTCACCAATGGGTTAAAAAAAGGCTAATACTATCGCTTTTCTGGCTCCCCTGTATTTTGATTGCAGTTGCTATACAGAGTGACATCCTGATATATAGCAATACAGGATATAACTGAGATTGCACTGGTAGCCAGGTAATATTAAAAAAAAAAATAACAATCACGCACCTAATTAAAATAGCTCTGTATTACTAGGAAGCGAAATCTTGCAGAGGCTGCTGCCTGGGCCCTGCTGCCACCTTGCTATCTGCATTAGTTTGTGTTTCTTTGGTGGAGAACAGCTGTGAACGGGATACTTCAGAGACAAGACATCACCTGCAGTGACAGAGGTGTCCACCCTGTACTGCTCACAAGAACTTACTTATGCTGACCCTATCTGCCTCTGGATGACACCCTATGAATTATTCATGTCCCTGGAAGCCAAACAGAGTTTTTGGGGACAGCACAGTTCCATGGTGCACACTATCTTGGAGTTCTGGGTGCTTTTATCCCTCTAAGAAACTGAAAACTCTGCAAATCCAGGTGATGCAGCAGTGTAATAGCTTTGAAAATTTCAACACTCTCTTCTGCAAGCACAGGGCCAGCCATGGTGGACACATCCCCCTTGTCAGATGCAGTGTAACACCAGCCACTTTCCCATGCACTGCCCAAACAGCCTCGATGGCTGCATTTTGCAGCCAGGTGACATTTCATAGCCCCATTTCCTTAAGGGACAGTATAAATTGGGCCACATCTGAATGGCACAGGCAATGGCCAAGCCTCTATTCACACTGGCTCAAGGGACACAACATGTACCATGCCTTTTAAAACCCAAAATGGATAACTCCCAATTTCCCTTTCCAGCCTTCTGTAACAATGCTGTGCCCTGCTGTCAAGGAACGTGTGAATAAATTGAGGAAAAAAGGTTAAAGAAGCCCAAGGGAATAGCAGTCTCTTTTTCTTCATTGAAGTTAATTTTTGACAAAGGCTCTTCTGTTTCCTCCCTCTACTTTTTTTTTTTTTTTTTTTTTGGAAGGGCTTCGTGCCAAGCTGCATTATTCCTCTTCACCATGGTACTTCCATGAAACCCGCCTGGTATGTTTGCCTGAAAATCGCAAGTTTTCATGGAAATTGTTTGTATCTGAACAACTACTCCTTTTGTCATCTCAGACATGAAAAGAGGAAGATAAGGGTTTAGGCTCAAATCTGATCCCAGCAACAAAGCACCCATTAAAAAGCACCATGACTCTCCAAATCCAGCATCACGAAAACCTGCCCTCCCAATGGGGCAGAGACCCTCCAAAAACCCTTTTACTACCTCCCTCAGAACATCAACGCAACTGCAGACCCATGTGACGCTCTGCACCCCACTTTGCACAACCTCAGTATTAAACACTGAGGCTTGGGAAAAAAAGCTCATCATATTGGTGGGATTGTTTTGAACTATTTTTAAGTGGAAATAGTTTCTTTTCTTGCAGCCCATTATGGCAACCGGGGCCCGCTGGCTCCTGTCAGCGAGGCAGGAGCTCAGCAGCTCCTTGGGGGTGTCCTCTATTTCCAGCCTATTTACTGCTCTGTTGAGAAAGGCGCCTATAGATGCTCCAGTTCTCAGATGGGAGTTTGGAGGGACTCGGTTATTCAACAAACTGACCCTTTCTAAACACTGTCAAAGGAGTGATTTGATGCCTTTCAGTGCTTACTATACAAAACGCTGAAAGACCAGCGGACTTCAAAAGCCACAGAAGCGGAGCTGGAGTTTGGCAGGAGTTCATTAGCTGCCTGTGTCCTTCTGTGTGTGGCTTGTAATTACATGCAGACCTGATGCCAAATCCTCATCTACTGAGGGGTACTAATTAACGTGCTGCTGGATGATTCACAGGTAGCTAATGTCAGGATTTATACAACCGGCGTGCCAAATATCCCATGCTTTATTATTATTATTATTATTTTAATCTGGCCTTTTTTGATTCTCTTCAAGTTATCATACGAAAATGTGGGTTTGGCAGTAAAATTGGGATTGTCCAGCCTGTTCCCACGCCACACACTGGTGGGCCTGATCTTGCTGTCACTGTGTACCACATCTGCAGGGAAATGCACATCTCTTTGTGCATTGGCCAAGGGCTTGCAAGTTAAAACACTTACAGTATTTTCCCTTTGTATAAAGCATAGTTTTCTGCTCCAAGGAGAAAATGCTAAAATTGAGGTACAATTTGTACTCCATATTTGCCTTTCCTGTTGCTTGCATCCTCCTACTCTTACAGGTTGTAAAACAATAACAGCAGGAGCTTAACAGCAGCTGGAGGAGCAGAGGAAACAGGTACCTAAAAATGACAATTCGTTTTTTGGAGGGGAAACATACACAAAACTGCATCTCCTGCAGGAAAACATAACAGCTATTAGTTCTTTTGAAAAAAGGTTAAAAAAAGGAGAGTCTTTCTTCTCTGAAATCTGCACCCCTTTGCTTCTCTTACTGGAGATCTGCATCCCTCTGCAGCCAGCTGGCTCTCAGTGCAGCCCTTGGCAATTAAAACCTTGGGAAGTCAAACACAAGAGCATGGAAGTGAGCCTTTTATTTTCCTGCTTTGTCATTCTTGTCTTGTGTTTCATACGAAGAAGATTTCTCAGGCTACGGGGGAACCATGGGCCCAGTGAAGCATCTTGGCACTGACCTGGAGTGGACCTCCAAGCACCCTGGTTTCCAGTGCTGATGTTTTTCTCATGGAGAGAAGACCCAGTCCTCATTTACTTCTTCTGCTTGATTTTCTACTTTCCAAAAGTCAAAGTGAGTCCACTGAATTTCCCCTCATCTCAGTCTTCAGCATTTCAGTGGCCTCTTGTCCTTAAAGCCACCAAGAAACGAATGGCACATGAGACAGGCATGATATTAGATTTACTAGAAATTTGATGCTCCTGGGTAGAAACGGGACTGTAAACAGGGGCAGCAAGAGAGATTTTACAGAAATTATCCTAGCCACAGGACAGCTATGCACTCAGTCACAGTGTTGGATGCATTCTGCTCTTCTTCCTTTATCTTTGTCATACAACTTCTCCCAGTATTCAATTTCTATGTTAACCTTTCTGACAGTGGTCCAGCACACAGACACCAATCTGTACCACTCTCCCCTCCAAACACCTCCATTTCCATACATTTCCTCTCTCCATAGGAAAAGCAGTTTCTCCATCACACTTTTTGCTCCAAGACCCTTGCAAAAGGCCTTCAGCCCCAGGGGATAACAATTCCAGGAGGGCTGCAAGTACAACCCAACACCCACACCACTTTACCCTTCTAATAAACCTTTCAATGCATTTGACACAATACAGGTCTTCTCCAACCATGAAAGCTTTCTTGCTTATCAGGAGAATTTTTAATCAACTAAAAGGGAAAACATGGCCTGACATTTTATTGCTTCCTTGCACTTTGCTTTTAGATGTTTCAGTTTCTTCCAATTTGTACTCTTGCTAATCTCTTTAGTGAGGGATTGGTGGAAAGCCTCAAGTTTTCCAGGCCCAGCAGCTTCCCTCAGATTATTTGGAGGCAGGGCAGGCAGAGGAGCATGGGGGGAATGGGGAGGCTTATGGTGGGGTGGGAGAAGAAGGCACCAGGCACCAAACTCTCCACTCACTGCAAGTTCTGGGACAGGGTTTTGTCCTGGCTGCAATTACAAAACAACAAACAACGTCTGTGGGGAAGGGTCATAAGAAGTTCAGCTTTCCTCTATTAAAACCATCTGGCGCCTATAAAAAAAATCCAACTGGTTGGTTGGGATGGTTGGTAGCACCTCCTCCCTGCTCTGCTCTTCCTGGGACTTCTGGGGAATGTGGTGGCACTAGAGGTGTCACAGTGAGGGACAGGGCTGCCATGGGAAACAGGGGACTTGGCAGACACACTCCCCACTTTGCATCCCTCCTGCTGTGAAGAAGGTGCCCCATAATACACCTCATTTCACTTCTTATCTGAGCCAAACTCCTTTAGGAGGTGTCTGTCCCCTCAGGAACACCGTCTCCTGCCAGAGTGCTCTCAGTGAGCCTGTGAGAGGGCTGAGCTTTCTGGGCAAAATAAAACATCCCTGTGAGGCCAGCGTGGGACCCAGCAAAGGGTTTCTCCAGGTCAGAGTCACCAATGGGTCCCCCTCCAGCGTCAACAGCAAGAGGTACCGCCAAACCTGCAGGAGATGGGAACCTTTATTAAAATTAAAAAAAAAAAAAAGGCTTAAACCTCTCCTTTGTTTTCGACAGAAATAAAAGGAGGGGAAGGAAAAAAAAAAGAAAAGAAAGGAGAGGAGTGCTTACAGCCAGTTCCCCCGCCTGTAACACAAAACCACGCTGTGCTGGGAAACCTTACACCGCGCGGCATCCAGCTCATGTACTCCTGCTCCACTCGCTGCCTCCCGGATGCTTCCCCAAGCCCAAACTGCCCTTGAGAGAAGCCAAGCCTCAGCCTCTGCTGAAAAGCCTCTTTGTTTGGATTCCCTTTCCAAATCAGCGTATCCTGAGATTGAACTCCCTTCCACCCCTCTGCAGGGCTTTTTAATGTTCAGATGCCTTTGGCAGCAGCCAGATTTGCCAGCAGGTTTGTGGTCCCGTAATAGCGTTCAACCCTCGGTGCTGGGGCACGTACAGTGCTAGGAACTTTCTTCATGATAAAGGAGAGAAGGGGAGGGAAGGAAAAGTGTTGCAGAACTACTTCAAACGATCCTTTAATCACGAATTGTGAACAGAGGAGCTAAGTTCTCCTTAATTAAACGATAGCTTTAATCAGCCTTCAGTAGCTGACATTACTCAGGGGGTGGTGAGGCACTGGAACAGGTTGCCCAGAGAAGTTGTGGATGCCCCATCCATGGAATTGTTCAAGTCCAGGTTGGATAAGGCTTGAAGCAACCTGATCTAGTGGAAGATGTCCCTGCCCATGACAGGGGGGTTGGAGTGAGATGGACTTTAGGGTCTCTTCCCACCCAAACCATTCTAGGGTTCTGTGACATTAAGGCATACCAGTGAGATGGCCATTTTTTCTTAACTGGAATAATTGAAAGAAAACTAGACAAGGCATCAAAGAAACCCAGGCACAAGGTCTAGACAATACCTGCATCATGAGAGGGTTTCACTCCAAATACTGCCATGAGCTTTCCATGCAACCTCAAATCCATCACTCATTGAGGTCCTGAAGATGGACCTCAAGTCCACCACTCACTGTACACAGAAATCAAATGTATTTTCTTGCACTGCCCACTCTCTCTGCAAGCTCTCTGCAAGGGCACATGTGTGCTACATCCATACAGCCCCTGGCATGCGACAGGTTCTCCTGTCTCCCTTGGGGCTTGCAAGCACGCCAAAATCCTGCATTCCCACAAAAGGCAAGAGATATGGTACTCCAAGGCAGGACTTCTGCTCTAGCACAGACCCAGCTGAGACCCACAAACAGTACCAAAGCAATAATTTCAGTTACCGCTCAGAGGACATACAGCAGATCTTGCAGCAAGAGAGTGTAATGGGAACATTAGCCTGGCACCTCATACTAAAGGGAAAGTCAACCCTTTTCTTCAAAAACAGCCTCAGGCCCAGGACTTGAAGCAATTTCATGGAGGGAAAGTTGTTTTTCACTGGCAGTTAGCTTTTTAATCGACCTCGGAGTTATGTCTTCCTCTGTGAAAGCAAAATGCTCAGCATTTAAGCAGGTGGATTTTCAGACTGTGGACACAATACCCACTTGTTGCAGACAATTTCAGCGAGAGCAAAGGCAAAGTACCTGTTGTTATATCCACAATCCAGATGTATTCCCAAACCCTATCCCACTTCTCTGGCTGTTTTAAACATGCTGCATGCCTAGATTCTGCAGTAGCTCTGAGAGTTTTACACACTGGAAAACCTCTTTGTGCAAATGCACATGGTGATTTAACAAAACAGGCTTTCTCCAAAATGCTGTCTGGCTTTTCTATGGCTTCTCCATTTGACAAAGATTCATACCAGCTCAGTCAGAAAAATAAATGCCACAAAACTTCTCCTTTAAGGAAAAAAAAAAACAAAGCACCCAACCCTCACAGCCCAATGCTTTAGAAATGCTTCCACATGCTAATCAGCCTCCTATTCAGTTCCAGACTGAATAGGACTTCAACAATGACAAAGAAATACGCTGAACCTATCCCACATTTCATCCCCTTCACTCAAAATGTTGCTGTTACCTTGGTTTTCAGCTGCTTTGTGGGAGCTGCAGCAGAATGACAGCTGCATGCTAAAGCTGCAGGGTTGGTCAAGAAATGAGGAGTGCTGGATGAAAAAATATCCGGCCCAGATTATGGGGGGAAAAAAAAGGAATTATTTGAGGAGATAGTAATCAATGCTGCATATTTTTGTAAGAATTAATAAGAAAAAAGAAAACTACAAAAACACCCTTGAGGCCTCTACTAAAAGCACATCCTCTTGTGATCAGGCAACAAAGGGAATCTTTTTCTTAGCCTGGCAAGTATGAGTAGGATAAAGACCCCTCCGAGCCCTTCCTTTGAGAATTACTCACTTGTGTTATGTCTTATCAACTGGCAGATGTCTTAGTGCACCTTTTTCTCTATATCCTTAACCTGAAAAACTTCAGCTCTTATCTGGGAAAGGACAAGCCAGCTCCCGCTGCAACCGGTGAATCCAAGATTGTTTCCCTTCTCTGCAGAACACAGAAGCACAGGAACAGAGCCACCTGGGGAAGTTTTTGCAGGAATTAGGGTGGGAAGCTCCAGGACAGGTGCACACATGTCCTAGGGACATGCTTCAGCCCAAGCCCTGGCAGCCACAGACTCCTCCACAGTAGTGCATTGCTGAGGATCTGATTTCAAAAGATACTTTGGAAGGCTGGTGATGGCCTGGCAGGACTGGCAGAAGCACTGAAGTCTGCAGTTTCAATGAAGAATTCAGAAAAGAATTCGGGGTTCCTCAGTAGCTCCAAAAGCCCCACTGGGCACCTGGGTGCATCTGTACTGGAAACACTGCCTTCAAAGTGTGCCCTCCCCGGCCTCCAATGCCCTGCCCACACACGGAGGTGATGCTCCTTCACGCTCCCTTGTCTCCTTAGATTAGAAACTCCCAGAGGCACAAACCTCCCTGTGACATGCTTGGGCAGGACCAAGGGCAGCAAGGCTCACGTCCTGGCACAGGGATCCTCTGGGGCTTCAACCCAGCAGTCAAACAGAGAAGCAGCTCCCCAAAAAGCAAGGGCCATCTGATCAGTGATCAAAGAGCCGCTTCAGAAACCTGCTAACACCAAACTGATTCACAGCTATCAACTTCAAAGGAGTTTTGCTGCCTGCCATCAGCTCAGCAGCCATCCAAAATTACTCTGTGAGCATCACTCAGAACATAAATGTACCCAGTGGTCACTGACCAGACCTGCTTATCCACATCTTGCCACACTATTTTCGACTTTCCCTTTGGAAACTAACACTTTAGAGAGTGGTGGGCTTTGCAGAAAAGCCTTGGAAGCCCTCAAAATGCTTGGGATGTGTGATTGACTGCCACTGTGCTGCTACAAAGACCAGAGAGCAAAGACCTCAGCTGTCAGCATCAGTGGGAACGATAACCAGGGCTGGGCTGGCTACTCACTCCAGCCAGCCTCAGGCTGAGCCTTGCAGCCAGGCTTAAAGGAAGGCCCATCACACCACCTCAAATCAGAGGTCATAAATAATGTGCTGAGCATCAGGATGATAGGAAGCCCACACCCCATTTGGCACATTGGCTTTCAAATTCAGTGGCTGGACACTTAGAGGCATATGATGATGTCTCAGCTTCTGTAAGCACACACTGAATTAACAGCAATGTAAGTAATAGCTATGTGCAGTGCCTGTCTCCAGCACATGCATGATCAGACAAGGGGCACTGCTGTAAAAACTTTCAAAAATGGCTGCCATTCTCATTAATTTACAGCAAAAGCAGATGAAAACTAATTGCAGGATGCCATGCAGTTCTTTGCTCCCTTTGTGCTGACGCTGCTGGAAGAAGTGAGATCTCTGAGGGAGCATCATTTGTTTCAGGAGGCACGGCTGCCCAAAACCACTAACCAGTAACTTTCACTTTTTCTGTTTAAAGCCATGGAAGGAAGAACTACACTGTTCTCAGCTCTGCCAACCAGTAAAGGTGATGTGGCTCTAAAAGGTGCAGCTGTCATCTGCAAACTCACAAAGCAGTGAAGGACACCTCCATGCCACAGCTACCTTGGTGTTCAGGGCAAGGTCTGAGTGAGCCCAGCAATGCCAATCCAGCCTTAATTTGCTGTGTTTCCCAGGCATCATAGTCTAAACCCACTGGTATGCTTTATCAGAAAGGCTGGGGGCATCTCCCAAGCTTCTCTGTGCTATGATCAACACACTTTCATGTCTTTCTGGGCAAGGGATGAAAATCTATGGGAAAGTACCAGAGGATTATGAACACTCTCCACTGACTCAGTGCCACCATCACTGTCAGACCAACTGCAGTTTCATTTGGGCTTTGGTTGTCAGCCCCAGCCAAGTTCTGATGGAGAGAACCATATGCTCAGATAAAACAAGCTCATATATGGATGCAATCTGCAGGCAAGGAACATCCAAGGCTGGAACAGGAACACACAGCATAGAGAGCACAGACATTTTCAGAGTATCAGAAGCTCTGGAGTTAAATTACATGTTCTGCTTATAACATTTACTTGATGCAGAGAGTCTGTTTTCAACCCTCTGTCTTCAAAACATCCAACACATGTGAAAAACAAGCCCACTTACGTGACTGACTTGAAATATGGAGTCCATAGGAATTTCTGATACTTAGAAACCTGCCAGGACAAATCTAATTTTCAAACTCATCCATACATTCTCTTGGTAACAAATTTATGCTTAAGACAAGTTTTCTAACTGTTTGCATCAAAAGCTGTGTGAAGACACTTCAAATTCTCCATTTTTGATGATATTCTGCCTTTTCAGGTCCAACTTGAGGAGCAGCTTCTGCTCATCCCGATCCCACTGTTGCAACTAAGCCATTGCGTGCAGCTAAAAGGCAAGAAGGGATGCTTGAGCATAACTTCCCAACAGCTGCTCCAACACAATCCCAGGCACAGACATCCGATCCATACGAAGAAGTTTTCCACCTGCTAAAATTGTGGAGCAGGTAGTGCCTCTCTGAGGTAGATGTCATGGGAGAGGGCGAAACGGAGATGGGGTGGCTTTGAAAGGGATACGAATGCCCTTCTGAGAAAGGGGACACGTTGATCCATGAAGAGATGTGATAGACAGGGCACCCTCTTCCCAACTTTTGGCAAGGCCCACCCAGCTGAGGTATCTGCAAAGGCAGATGGAAGTCTGGGAACAGACTCCAGACACATCAGAAAGGGCGGAAGCATAAAAGTGTATTCAGAACACTGACTTCAGATATTAAAATTACAAAATAAGCCTTGTATTACTTTAATTCACCTCTTTATCATTCTCATTTTTAAGCCTTTTTTTTTTTTTTTTTTTTTTTGAAATATGAAACCTGACCTATAACAGAACCCAACACAACTGCAGAAGCCAAGGCCCTAAGACAGGACAAAAAGGAAGAAAGTAAAAAAGTAAATATATGACAGTACTCCTACCAGACCCCAGATGTCATCCTGCTTTGCAGGAGGAAAAGCTGCATCCAGGGAGGGGGTCTCCCTGCTGCCCCCCGTGCTGGGACACAGTCCCCCAGGATGCCCAGGGAAACTGCTGTTCCCAGCACTGGCTGTGTGGATGCTGGGATAGGAGGGTTTGAAGGCTGCTGCCTTTCCCTTCAACAGGCAGCCCTTGTTCAAGGCGCAGGCAGACTGGGCAACCACAACGGTCCCTTCTGGATTGCCACGGATGAAGTGGGAGTATTGTATGAAAGAAACGGAGAGGATGGAGTCTGCTCTGCCAGAGTGAGCCACAGAGCAGAGCTGGGGCTTTCCTCCCCCTTTCTTTTAAGTAATTTCAGACAGAGATGGAGACATACAAACACCTTTCCTATATCAGATGCAGGCACTGAAGAGGAGCCCTGGTTTGCAAGATGGTGCCCGTGTGAGGGTTCCCCAGCTGTGGTATGCAAACCATTTCTGGGCGGTACATGGAGGCACAAGCATCTGGAGATACACCGTCAGCCTGTATCTAGACAAACAAAGTCAGACCAAAACAGCCTAAGAAAGGCATGCATATTAAATTGAGATTTAAAGGGTATAAAAATAATCCGTTTGATCTGGGAGTGATGTTTATATTATTTACTGTGCTCACTACAAACAGACAATTAAAAAAATGTCATCTACTGTAATTGTGATCCCATCTTCTGCCTGTCTCAGCAGCAGGTACACAGGATTCAAAGCACTTCTGGCCATGAAGCAATTGCATGTAATTCTGCTTTTCCTGGAGACACATCTTCAGGCTCGCCAAATTCCACCAACTCAGGAAAGCCAGCACATTTATACCCCTGAGGACTCAGTCTGCCATAGGTACAGCATTTCCTTGTTCTGCAATTAACACCTCAAGTATAATTGTCACTAATCTCCTTTTGATAGGTTGGTTGGTTTTTTGGTGTTTGGTTTCTTTTTTTTTGTTGTTTTCACAAAGTAAATCAAAGAAAGTGGATTTTAAACACCTCCAAAGTATTTCTCTTGTCTTTACTTCCAGTTATATTTGGCTCCTTTGGTCTTTCAAGAGAGGCACAAAACTAGAGATGGGTATTGCACTTAGATGCTGCCTGTTGCTTTAATAAGAAACTTTCCAAGGCTCAAAAAAAGCTCCTTTACTCCTGAGTTATGGTGGAATCCAACTATACAACCCCATGCCAAGACACCACTTCTGCCAACCTGCTTTTACCAAAGCACTTCCAGACCAGCCATCCCTGCTGCCTCACAAGGAGCTCACGGCCACCAAGAGATCCTACAGGTATTAAGTGATACATAAACATCAACGACCAAACCCCATCTAAGGATGCCCAAAACACGATGACGACTCTCCACCCACACAGCTTCTTGCATGTGGTATGGACTCAGTCCTCCCCAGCACAGAGAAGACACAGCATGGAGAAGGCAACACCAAGGGGTTGGGACTGTCCAGCTTGTTTAGTACAGTCAGGTCTTGTTGTCCCTTGCTGAAAATCAGAAATCATTGGCTCAGCAGTTTCTTCAGGTGTATAGAAAGATGTTACCTACACGACGAGTGAGTGGCTGCACAGCAGGGTAGTTCTCAAAAATAAAAACAACAACCTCAACCCAAACAAAGCAAAGTTGCTTAGCTCATCAAATCCAGCTTTACAGTATCCAAATAACTCTAACCTCACCCCTCATCTTTAATTCCTCCCACTCCTTACACTTAAATGACAATCTCAGGCCTGTTTGCACCAATTTTTGTGATGAAGCGACAGGGGCCATGGCAGAGCTCAAATCCTTTTTGTTCTGAAATCTGGAGGATGACACAATTTTCTACACAGAAGAGGAAAGTTAAGAGTAATCTAAACTGTTAGCCCAAATTATAAGATTATATCCCCACTTACATAAACATGTCAAGGTCCAGTTAGTGTAAATATTTACTTTCAAAGTTCGTTTTAGCATCAAGCTTGTTACAGAAGAGGAGATGCCAAATTTGTGAGAAAGCTGCACATATTAAGGTTGTAAGAGGTCTATCCATCTGTTGCTTCAAAAACCTCCCCAAGGCAGTAAAACTTGTGTTGTACAGATTAACTGGGATTGACAGAAGAGGGAAAATTAAATTAGAGGCAGAAAATAAGAAGGGCAGTAAATTATGTGCAGTTTACATCCCACCAGCCTGAAACATATGCTCCCATAAAGCCAAATTCCACAAGCCTCGGAAGCAGGTATGCCAGATGAAATCCCTCTATTTTATGGCACAAGCAAGACTTTTTGGAAGCTGTTCTACCTGCACAAGCTGCACAAATACAAGCTACTGAAGACCCTCATCTGCCCTATTGCCCTTGCTGACGCAGCCTTCCCCTCTTCCGAGATTAAACGCTTGACTTAGCACCCATCAGCGGAGCACAGGTGGCTGCTCAGAGTTTGTTGAGCACAGGGAGTCCCTGCCAAGGGAAAAAAGCAGGTCTGAGAGGAATCAATTTAACCCTAGATGCTACATCTGTGGGGCCAGGCTCCCAAACATCCCACCTGAAGGGTCAGGGCAGAAGGCTTTTCCCCATCGGGCCCACATCTCCTGCACCAGGAGGAGGCTGGTGGCTAGTTGCAGAAGCTCCATGCAGTGCTGCATCTGGGCAGTAAAACCCCATGGTACTGGGGAAAGGCCCATGGGACCTGCCCCAGGCAGGGTCACCCCAGTTCCCCCCATAACAACTCCGTGCTCCAGGAAGGAGCTGCAAGGAACTCCTGGCAAAGGGACAGGCTGCGACTGGGCTGAGGATGATCATCAGATGAAGGTGGAGTGAGGTCCTCCCATCATGCCTCTTGTTTTGCTGCTCAGAGTTCCCCACAGCTCTACAATGTGAAGACATCAACCAGCTCAGCGGGGGCAGCTTCAGACCTGCCCAGCTCTTCAATCACATTTTCAGATGTGTCGCAGTGACCAGTGAGACAGGGACAGGGCAGCAGGGACTCTTCCACACCACCAAGCTCGCCTGTGCCCTAACAATTTCAGGAAGCATCTTCTAATTCTCTAAATAGAGCCCTCCCGAGAGGAGGAAGCAGATGGAGAAAGTTATTTTCCCCCCTTGGATGACCCGCTTTACTAATAAATGCACACTCAGTTCTTTTCTGCCTTTTTTACTGAGTTAAGCACGGACGTGGAATTTCTGGGAAGTTCACCGTGTTGGTGATGAAATTTCTTGTTCATGCAAGAAACCAAGGACTTATGAGTGCCAAGTGCACTCATTAGAAGAGTGGGTTGGTTATTCAATAAAATCCAGCTCCCTGCCAACTCAACTCAAGTTGGAAATGCAGGAGAAATTGGGGGTCTGGTTCAGCGGATCTTCATCCAACTTACTCCACCAGCAGTGCTCTTCTGGCAATGGCTCCATGACTGCTCCCCAAGATCCTCAAGGAAAGAAGATAAAAATCTTCCTCTTATGCATTTACTATCAAGATAACCATTGTACTACTTTTAGATGAAAGACAAAAGTGGATCTTTCTAACAACTCTTACCAAATTAAAGCTGAAGGAAGCTCCTGATAGCTCTGCTTTACTCATTCAGACTTTCTTAGATGTTTATGATAATTGTCTTCTGGGTAATTTGTTTAAATTTGTGTGTAAACAAAGGGTTTGTACACATCTACGGCTTCACAAAAAGAGTGTCAATTTCTGAAAGACATTTCAGCCATAGCTCATTCTTTTCATTTTCCCTTCAGAGAAAACCAATTCAGGCCCAAATTATGGCAGTACCTGCTGTAGAAGCCAATGCAGCGTCACAGGCCTCTGCAAATCAGGTGACTGGTTTTAATATTTCCTAAAGTGGTCCTCAAATGAGAAAAAGCCTTCTGTTTTCTTGCTTCTGTGAATGTCTTCGGGCAACTGCTCAAGAGGCGTAACTCAGTTTAACTGCACTGGAGGCCACTGGCCTTGTGCCTACATGCACAAGCAGAAGACCTTTGCTGAGTCCCTCCACTTTAAAAGAAGTTATTTCACCCAATTGTGCTCCTCATTATCTTACATAGGACTCTTTTTTTTCCGCACTGAACAGGTAAATACCCATTAACTTGTACCTGTCCAGCTTTCTCTTACAGGAAGGATTCAGCTGGGCACCTTTTTTTCCACTTTCCAAGTGTTTCTTTGGTTTTTTTTTTTTTTTTTTTTTTTTTTTTACAACCTCAGAAAGGGAGAAAATGGGAATCAAGTGCTTGGAAACTACAAGCTCATAGTCTTCCCTAGCAAAAGACAGAGAGAAGAGCAAGCCAAATCTCCTGTGAGTGGGGCAGCTGCTTTCACAGCAACTCATGCCCAGTCATCCACCAGCAGGTCCGATACTACTGGTCTGGGTGTATTTGAAAAGCCCATCCCCAAACACGCATCATGGGCTATCCATCCCCAAACATGCATCATGGGCTATCCATCACATTATCACCTTCCTTACTGTGTCCCACCTATGCTCTTCACCTGCCAGTGATCTAAACCAGTGATCTAAGCTGTTGAATTCGTGCTCTTACTTTTAAATACTCCTCACTCTAAAAAAAATCCAAAACCAACAACAGAACAACAACAAAAAACCCCAACAACAAAACAAAAAAAAAAAAAACAAAACACCAAACCAAAACCTCTTGACAAGCCAACTCTGGTGTCTACTTTCCAATTTCCACCTGTAGTAACCTGAAACAAAGCAACAATCACAGTTTTGCTGTATCACATTATTCCCTGATAACAATGCCTTCCAGTGATGCTTGATAAGTCCTGTTTACCCAAACTATCACAAGTAGAACAACACATGTCAACTAACTGCTTTTTCATTTAGGACCCTTAGCCTAGAGAAGGGGAAGCAAAACCCTTTTCCCATTCAAATAGCACCTACTCATGCCAGGAATGCCTCAAGTTAAGAAAACTTGCATAAATAAAAGTTTGAAAGTTCTGACTCCTAGGAGTTGTTTTACTAGGAATCCAAACCTTCTGTTTAAATAGGTGAGGTAAGTCAAGCTAGTTATGTTTCTACTTATATTAGTTTCATATATGGGATATCAAGTATTTTTATTTTTTCCAGATCCGAGGAGATGAAGCTTTCTGCACTGGCCTCTATTCTTGTGGGAATATAAAGAGAAAACCATGCCTCTCTTCTTAATGTATTAGTGCCACGTAATACACACCAGATGATCAATAAACTGCATAAAAATTAAATCGAACTGACAGTCTTTAAAAAAAAATGGGCTCTAAGCAGAAACAATTGTTTTAAAGACTGTGGTGTCTGGAGTATTAAACTCACGTGCTGTTGTGTTATTAATCTCTTTGTTGGAAGCCAGTTGATTTCCCCTGCCTGTGTCTGTCAATTAAATATTCAGCATCGCAGCCACAATGGAAGGGGTAATGTTTTGGAATGCAAAAAGTTTTTGGAGATACACTGTTGACAGTTCCCTTCCATGCCATAGCAGCTCCAAAAGCCACAACAGCTCCAAAAGCCATAGCAGGCAGGCAAACCCAGATCTTTGCCAGCGGCTGCGAGATGCCTGAGAGCACTTCAAACTTTTAAAGGAATGAGTTTAGTGAGACGAGAGAGGAGAGAAAGAGAGAAGCGCTGCTAAACTGGACACCCGAGCGACACACAGTAACCAGAGCGGCAAGTGTTTCTGTTTTTCATGATTAACCAAAACACGGGTCACCCCGGGCTGGGCGGTGGAGCAGCCGTAGAGCACTGCCTCCACCTGGAGCTGGCCCCGGCGCCACTGAGGTGCCGCCGACCCTGCCCCGGGGTGCGGGGCCCGGCGCGGGGGGACCCCCGGGGTCGCATCCCCGAGCCCACAGTGCCCCCTGCGCACCGCCAGCGCCTGGCCGAGCTGCTCCCCCACCCTCCAGCGCCGCTCCGGGCGCGGCAGCGTAGGGAGCGACACATAAATAAAACAATATCGTTAATACCGAGCAGATCAGGGTGCGGGGCTGCTGTGCCCGGCGGACACCCGGCTGTCCTCCGCGGTGACCCCCGCGCTTCCCGGTCCAGCCCGGCCGCTCCTCCCGATCTCTCCCCGGCCCGGCTCTCCCGGCGGCCCCGCTCCGCTTTTGTTTGGGAAGCAGAACGGCCGAGGCACGGCCGAGCTCTGCACGCCCGCCGCCGCCAAACTTTCCCAAAAGTTTGTCCCGGTTGTGGGCGACGGGCTGGGGGCGCCGGGAGCAGGGAAGAAGGGTCGCGGAGCCCCCCCGGTTGCTCACCCATGACGAGGCAGAGGCAGTCGAGGCAGATGAGCAGGGCTTTCTTGCTGCTGCTCTTGGCCGGGTTGTTGTTGAGCGCCGGGCTGCCCCCATTCTTGCTCTCCGGCGGGATCGCCTTATCGTACTTGTAGCTCTGCATTATCGGGGGCGAGCGCCCGGGACGAGCCGTGCCGAGCCG
>VZRE01014259.1:135998-163117 GCA_013396775.1 Cephalopterus ornatus | reverse complement strand
AAAAAAAAAAAAAGGAGTTAGGAACTAAAGTTTCTCGCAGACCAGAAGGAGGGAGGGAGCCTCTAGCGTTCATACAGGATTGCAGGGCGGGAAGGAAAACAACCAGCCGATCCAAGGCTGGAGGACTCTTGAAAGGTGGGAACGGTGCGAAGGGCAGAAAACTAGTAACAAATAGCTTTAAACATTTTTCTCTTGTTTTTTCTTCCTGCCCTCTAGCTCTGTTCCATGTGCTGAGACAGGGCCTTTTGGAGGGGGCATGGTGTGTGTGGTTCCCATTGACTCTGGCAGACCCCACCAGGGCAACCCTGGGCTCGGGGCTGAAGGACAGTTTGGCTGTGCCACTGCACCAGATACCACCACTGAACCGTAGCAGCACCACCTTCACCACCCTCATCAAATGAGTGTAAATCAAATGAGAGAGTTGGGTGTTGGGTGAGGGACTATTATGTTGGTTAATCGCTCCTTTGGTCTAATTAAAAATCACCAAGGAAGTAAACGAAAGGTTTCCCAGGAACCCCAGCTGGCAGGATGACGATGCTCACAGCTCTGAGAAGGAGGTGCAGGCAGTGGGAAGAGTGGTGCTACCCAAGGGAATTGCTCAGGACAGTATCCAACCGCTTTTCTTCTTATTTTTTGCTGTTATATTTGACCTCAACCTTTCATCTGTGTGCTGGCAAACAACTGACTGGAGAAACCCTGTGCCAAGGCACATATCCTGCTGCATCCCTGGTGTTTCCCTGCTTGCAGAGGCAGGAGAACAGGGAGGGAGGTGTGACAATGGTCCCATGCTGCTTTTCATGGGCTGCAGACTATATATATCCTGAGTGCTGGAAATGGTGCCTTGGCAAGGGCAGGTTTTCCAGGAATCTGTTTAGACACATACCTGGGCATACTGGGGCCAGCCTGGGAGGAAGAAAGCAAAGTGGTTGTTTTCATATTTTACTTTTATATGTGCGGTGTAAAAAGAAAGGGAAAACAGATCTTGGACGTTCCTTCAATTCTTTCATTGTGCCTCAGTGACATGCATTCAGGTGTCTCCTCACTTTTGAGGAGATAGCTCTCTTTTGCCCACTATCACCCCATGGCATTGAGCACAAAACCATCAGTCTTGGCCCAAAATGGTGCCCCATGGTGACAGTCACCCACTCAGGGGACCAAGCTGCCTGTGGAGGACACATCTCAAGGTCTCTCTCTCTCTCTTTCCCCTAACTATGGCAGAGGTGCGGGTGCCTAATTTAGGCTCCTCAGATGCCTGAAGTGAGTGGAAAGAATCTTCACATGGGAATTCTCCCCCAGCTGAGAGGCCAGCCCCGCGCCAGCTGCGGGCACACTGCACAGCCCAGCTTGCCTTCACTGTGGGGCCAAGCATCCACCTTTCCCCACACCCTTTGGAGCCTGGTCACGCCAAGAGGAGACAACAGATTTCAGCAGCTGGCTCCAGCCTTCCCACATTCTCAGATCTGCTGGTTCCCTGGGTTAAATTCCATTTTGTGTTTAAAAGAAGAAAAAAATAAACAAAAATTGAGACTTATCATTGTAGCAGCAAATAAAAAAAAAAATTAAAAGAGAGGCTTTCTTGTACTTAAAGGGAAATTGAAATTATAGTTTTATATTTGCATTTACAAGACCCCTCAGGCTACTAATGTTTGCATTTTCATAACAAAAAGATTGTACTGTTAATTGATGCAAGCCAGGGCATACAAGTAAGCCTGAATCTTGGACAATTTCTTAAGGGAGCAGCAGCCACTACAATTGTCCAGTTCACACTTAACAATGAGTAAGTCAGCAGCACCAAAAAGCAGCTTCTGTGCCTTTGTCAATAATATGCAAGAGATTCACTGGTAATAATTAATTATTTATTCATAAATGGAGTTATTGAATGTACTATTGAACTATAGGCAATAGCTATCCTTCTAGGCCTCAGCTATTCCTTTCAGTCAGACTTGAAATTGCCACTATGGACTGAGAGTTTTTTATTTTTAAAATTCGTGAACCAACCCAATTTATGTTACTAGTGAATTTTGCCCTGCATTTTTGGAGAAGGTCTGATCTCACAACATTTTCACCACCTTCCCACATCAGGTGGACCAAACTTCCAGTGAACAAGGGACACAGCACTGATATAATCTCTGGGAATATTAAACATTTCTGTAACACTTGTTCTTGCTCAGACTGAAACATTAACTGGGATATTTCAGAACCCAACAATATTAAAAGAGGAACTGAGTTTTACTCATTCAATTTTGTCATTTTAAGAGAATCAGCTCTACTTATGAAATGAGAAAAGGGGTGAGAATTTGTTGTTGCCCCTTGTACCTTTGTATCAGTGGGTCACAACTACATGGAAACCTGCTTATTACATGTCAATAACTTAAAAATTGAGAGAAGCTCTTCCTGACATATCATGACCAATCATCATGATCCAGGCCAAAGAGTATCTATCAAAAGAAACCAAAAATAAGAACAACAGTAAAAATGTTACTTTTTTTCTTAGTTGTCCATAGAAGAGTGTATTAAAGTGGGACACAGAAGGTGTGGTTTGGGGCAAGAGGAGCCTGTTGAGAGCTTGTGTTTCCACTCAGTACGCAGGGTGGGTTTGAGAAGGGAGGAGGCTTCAGTTTCTGCTCTGTGGCTTATGGAATTAGTTTATCCCACACATTATTTAATGTAAAATAACTATTTATTGGAGTGGGGAGTGAATCTGTAGCCTGCCCTTCCACTCCCACTTACCCCATCCCACTCCCCTTGGCCCAACACAACATTTATTAGTCCCTACAGTATGTTCATTAGTCCAGCATTGGTGCTGGAGTGCAGAGACAGCCTGGCCAGCAGCACTGCCTTTGGCCAGCACCAACTCCATGCTCCTGGGGCTGCTCCTTGGCCAGGGAGGATGTGGCTCCAGCACTCTGGCTGCTCTGCTTACAAGTGTAGAGGAGCACAGAACCAGAGAATGATTTGGATTGGAGGGGACCTTAAAGCTCATCTTGCTCCAGCCCCCTGCCATGGGCAGGGACACCTCCCACTATCCCAGGTTGCTCCACGCTCTGTCCAGTCTGGCCTTGAACACTTCCAGGGATGGGGCAGCCACAGCTTCTTGGGGCAACCTGTGCCAGGGCCTCACCACCCTCACAGGGAAGAGCATTTTTCTAATATCTAATCTAAATCTACTCTCTGCCAGTTTAAGCCATTCCCCATTGTCTTGTCACTCCACGCCCTTGTCAAAAGTCCCGGTCCACCTCTCTTTGAGCCCCTTTAGGTACTGGAAGGGGCTCTAAGGTTTCCCTGGAGCTTTCTCTTCTCCAAATTGAATATCTTCTGCTCTTCCTGATGTGCTACAAACACAAATGATGCTGCAGAGCAGTTTGATGTCCAAAATGTGCATGGTTGGATGCTCATTTTGATGCACTGCCCAGTACCAAGCCATGACTTCCCCCTCAGACCTACAGTAAGGTTTTACTTGGCTTTTCTGTCACAGGGAGGATTTGGCAGCAACTCTTCTGGAGAGGGGACACGCAGCGTGGGAGGACCAGGCCCTGCCTATTGTACTTCTTGCAGCTTTTAATGACTATGTCTATAGCAATCCTAAAATAAGAAAGTGAGCTGTGTTCAGTTTGCTGATTGTTATCCGTTATCTGAGATTGTTCCCCACCAAAGGGGGAAATTGGAGCAGAGTTACGTGCTGCACATCAGGTGGCCTAAACTGAAGTCACGAGGCCCAAATACCAAATAATACTTCTGAAAAGTCCAAAGCTGAACCATCACTACCCTGTTCAAGACTATTCTTAGAATCAGCAGCTGCTGCTGCTGAAGAAAACACCCTGAGAGGGGCTGTGAGCAGTGGGAGGGAGCTGGGGGCGTTGCCAAACCCCCACTCAAAGCTAGAGGAGGTTAAGGGCAGGAGAGCTGCCATGTCCCCTGCCCATGTTCACACACTGGACATCTTCACTGGTGCCAGGCTGTCCAACCTGTGCAATCAGTGCTGCCCACTAAATGTCTACAAAGGCTGGACTTAGACCTGTTGTTGCAGACTGAGGCAAGTAAAAGTGAAATCCAAAGGGGGCCCAGTTCTGCCCTCCCCAGTGCTGCTGGGAAGGATCAAGCCTCATAAACCTTCAGGTCATTAAAAGAAATTAGCTGATAAATGTCATCCTGATGCAGCATTTGGTGTTGCTTGGGAAATTGGGGATCCAGATTGATGCAGGCCAGGAAGGTCATCCCTCAAGCACGTGCCTCAGTGACCCATGGGGTAGGACATTCTGTGGTCACGGACCTGTTCCTGACATCCTGAATTACTCAGGGTCAGACACATTTCGATTTGCCAACAACCTTCAAGTCTTGTTTTGAAACCAGCATCTGAACTCCTGCCAAGTTTCACAATCCTGGTATTTCTCCTTAATTTCATTTAGTTCCCCTAAGTCTTGTAGGCTCCTGACACGATTAGAGGATTCCATTTCACATTATTACAATTAAAAAAAAAAATTCAACATAAAACCCAGACAAACTACAAATGACATGATTACAACAAAAAGCTTGAAAACATGACTTCAGAATCTCACTCAAAAGATCGAAACAGAGAAGCTGCAGAAAAGGACGTTGTTTTATTTATTCTAAAGGTTTTCCGAAGCCCAAATCCCTTGATTTAAAGGAGCCTGATTTATTATTTGGGCATACTGGGAACCGGAATCACCTTGTATACAGTGCTAGTTGTGCCATCCCTGTTCTCAAAAAAGAGAATAACAGCACCATCTACTGCCCTTCCTCAGCATTTGCTTGGGAAAACCAAACCCTCCAGCACCATCAAAGCACCCCAGCAGGTCAGGGTGTGGATGGTTTCCCAATGCCTGGTGATATAACCCAGTATTGATGGACAAACTGGAGCAAACTCAGACTGGAAAAATCAAAAAGCAGTGCCTAAATTACAAACAATGTGTGTTAATTATTAAAAAATCCAAGCCTGAATAATATACCTTCCACCCAACTGGTGGCATTAAAAAAGGATTTCAATAGACCAGTATTTTCATATAGTTCCTCCAAATCCTTTCATGTGTTTATTAGTGTAGCCTTAAAGGGCTGTCTGTAGAATTCCCAGTTTCTACCAGGCAGGCATTTTCACCGTCAACAACAGTTAATGAAAGAGGTGGTACATCACCCTCATTTCCAACCTGGTAAAATCCGCGTCTGTGCTCCGCGCTGGTGAACTCCCAGAAGTTTGTTTGAAAGTCAAGAATGTGCCACGGTTTAATTACGCTTCTAGGTCAGGATCTAAATGAAAGCCCCGTTATAAACAGCAGTCTCAGAGGAAAGGTCTGCACTCGGGTTTTTAGCCCCGCATTGATTACCAGTTAACTTGGGGTAGTTAACACGTTTGTAATGTCTGGTCCAGACACTTCCCAGCTGTTTGTTGCAGGATACAAACATTTGTGGTTTATAATGTAAACAGGTACACCGACATTTTTCCAGCCTGGACTGATTTCTGGTTGCAAACTATCTCAATAACCTGGTTGAAAATGTTCAGCATCCAAATGAAAAGTGAAAGAAAAATTAATATATTTTTCCACATCCAGACCAAGCCATTTTACGGGCCACCCCCTAGCTTTTGGCATCACCTTCAAAGTGTGAAGCCCCTGATGATGAACACGGGCACTAATGGGGCAGGTGCATGGTGGCCACTGGCACCATGGGGCAGCAGGAAAGATGATGCTGAACATGGGCGTGTTCCTTCCCAGCATAAATCAAGACTCTGTTCTGATGGAATGGTACTGGAGGGGCCTGGGTGTGTAACTGGGGAAGCAGGGAGAGGCTTTTGAAAGACATTTTAAGCAAAATATATACATGGAGCAAGAGTGGGGTTCATCGAGAGATGAAACAGTACAAGAAAAGAGTGAAGCCTGTGGCCCCACGCGTGGGGGATCCTCTATCCATCCTGTCCTGCACAACGGTACAACATGAAAATGGAGTTGCACCAGGGAAGAGCTCCAGAATAACTCCCACTGCCTCATCAGAGCTGTGAGGGCCAGGCCAGGTATTTGTATACAATGCTCAGGTTCCTGGGGTTATCTGCTGCCAAGTATCTATCTTGATAATTCATTGTCTGTGAGCCTCAAGTATTTAAATGTGTTTGCAGAGGTCAGGCTGGACCTTCCCCAAATATTTGCTCCATCACAAAAACTGGGTTCGCTGTAACCCTGGTCATCCATCCATGCTGCGATCCCTCCGTGCCACGCAGTGCCAGGGGGTTGTAAAGGAGTTGCACAGACCACCTCTGTCATGGAGGAGTTTTCCTCCATCTCCATTGAAATAGTGAAGGAACTGCTCACAGCAAAACAGGGAGAAAAGAGGTTTTTCAGGGGTAAAACTGCAGCGCTGCGGCTGAGCAAAGTTGTGCCACATGTTGACAAAATTCAGATGTGATTACACTGCAGCAGCCCCTTAAGCAGGAAGGGATGGCAGGACCTCAGTATCCCCATGGGCTCTGAGTTCTGCAGTGAGTCTTTAAGGGCCACAGTACACACAAAAATCTCAGCAGCAGCCTTTCAAGCCTTCTCTTTGCACCCATTTATCTTATCTAGCACTCCACTGAAGTATGGATTTACATAATACACACCCCATATATTAATGTTCCTATTCATCAAGGGGATCTCGACACTGTTTTCTTTTTAAGTCCTGCTGAAAATGGTCAAGCTCCTTACAACACAAGAGGGGTTTATAGCTCTGAAAAGGATTTGCTCCCCCATTTGTATTCTAAACCCTTTCACAGAGGCTGTTTGCTTCTGTGATAAAAGCCAGGCCCAAAAACTCAGAAGTGGTAGGATCCATGATTTGGGTTAGTAGCACATTACAAAACTACAGCACTCAAATTACTGACTCAGCATGAACCATGTTTCACACCCACTCTCTAGCTAATTTTTTTTCCCAAAATTATTTTGCAACACAGCCTTTTAATAGCCAAAGGGGGGCAAGCCACGCACATTCCCATTGCCAGTAAAAAGCCCTTTTTTTTTTTTCTTTGACTGCACAACTCTCCCTTCCCACTTCACTTTTCTGTGCCAGTTTAATTTTTCTTGGGACACTGGATTTCCAAAGGCTGAAGCAACGTCTGTAAAGAAGAAAACCCACTAAATTAAATGATGTTCAAGTTACGATATTGACCTTAATACAGTTCAAATGACTTACCAGGCCATGCAGATCACAGCATCAAACCACTGGAAAGTTTCTTTGTAAAGCCATGTATATTCCCTTCTATCTATATATCTAGCCTATCTTCTCCTTTGTTTTGAAAGGGATTAAGAAATAATCGCTTTTATATGAATGTTTGGGGATCAATTATTCTTCTAGCCAAAGGTAGACTAAGAAAAATGAGAAGTACATTACCCATTTTATATTAAATAGTGATAATGATCAGATCTTGGAACAAATTTTTGGGTATTGGGTTAGTGGTTGACTTTCCTACCTTCATATCTTGCCTTCATAGAAGACACGCTGTAGTTGAACACAAAGTATTGTGCTCAGTACAGGAGAGGATGAAGATAAGTGGCTTCAGCTACCCCAGAAACTCAGACTATGGCATTAATGGTCTCTACTGATTTTCAAAATCTGCAAATTTGCTCTGAATCACGGATTATGAAACAGTAAGGAGTAAAACCCTTTAAAATTGCCAGTAAATGTCAGGAAACACACTTTAAACACATAAAGACACAGGTTCACTGACAATTGTTGCACAATAGCTCACAAACAGCTCATGTGTTCCATCATGGACCCCTTTATCTCCTTTATCCAGTATTGCCAACATCAAACACTGAATGTTAAAATTCTCCTGTTTCCAAACCACAAGACTATTTTGAAACAGTGGAATCCAAAAATTAAAGCCCTATCCAACCTGGCCTTGAACACTTCTAGACAACCTGTGCCAGTGCCTCACCACCCTCACAGGGGAGAATTTTTTCCTAATATCCCAACTAACCCTGCCCTCTGTCAGTTTGAAGCCATTGTCCCCTGTCCCATCACTTCAGGCCCTTGTCCAAAGTCCCTCTCCAGCTCTCTTGGAGCCCCTTTAGGCACTGGAAGGGGCTCTAAGGTCTCTCTGGAGCCTTCTTTTCTCCAGGCTGAACACCCTATTTTCTCAGCCTGTCTCCACAGCAGAGGTGCTCCAGCCTTCTGATCATCTTTGTGGCCTCTAGACTCACTCCAGTAGCTCCATGTCCTTCTCATAATGAGGACCCCTGACTTGTACACAGTATTCCAGGTGGGTTTTCCTATTTCTTGACCCATTCTTGCCCATTTTTTCCATACTCAGACAGCACCTTGCTATCACAAGCTGAGAACCTGTTCTCTATAACACACATCCCACCAAAGGCAAGAGATAGAACACACTAAACAGAAAAAAGTGAAGTGCAAATGAATGCAGTACTTAAAACTCACATGAAAAATAATTGCATAAAGGGGAATCTTGCTTCCTAAAATAGCTTGGCACCAGGCTGTAACACGAGACCATTTTGCTGGTGCCAGATGAGGAGACTGAGCACAACATGACCGCCTGCCCTTACAAGAACTCAGCCTGGACAACACAGAGGTCTCTCTGCTGCGGCTTAATACCTTTGATTTTAAAAGAAAGCAATAAACACTACCTTGCTTCAAAAGTTTCACGATCCATAGAAATTAAGCCTGGCCAGTTCAAAAGGCTATTATTAATGTGCCTTCTTGTGCAGATATGATCTCAAGAAAAACACACATGTAGGACTAATAATAACAAATAATAAAGTTATTCATACAGCTGCTGCTTACATGATGGCAATTTCTCCATAATTGCAGGTAGAAGAAATGGGCACACAAACAACACTCTGTTAGTACCTCTGCCTACCCAGGGCTTGGGCTATTTCTTGTAGGTACATATACTTTTGGGAAGAAAAGTATTTCAAACTCCAGCTGAACCCCAATAAAGCTCTCCTGCATCCCTGCCTGGAGCTGTATTCACACCAGAAAAACACAAGGAAAAGAAAAATAAAAGGCATGAGCACAAAGGTGTTTCAGAGGGAAAGTGGTTTCTGGGTGGTGATGAGTCCCAACCCCCTTTGATGCCTGACCTCCAAGTGAAACAATAGTCCAACCCCAACAGCTCCTTTCGTGCCTGTCACGTGAATCACACGATAAATGTACACCAGGAGTGAACACCTGTGATTGAGCAAATGGGGAAACCAAGTGCCTGCCCCCGTCATTTCTCCCTTAAAATGCTGCGGGGGTGACCAGGTGGGGACGGCAGATGCTCCAGCTCCGATAAGGTCAGGGCAGCTCCTTTCATGGGCTGCCTGGGCACAGCTGGCATGGGCAGGGCAGAGGGGATCTATGGGCAGCGGGGATCTATGGGCAGCCCCTGCACAGCCAGGTGGGATACTCAGCCCTGAGAACCCTTTGCTCATCTAGAGACAAAGCGAAGGGTCTTAGGAAAGACGGCCATAAAGTTCCCTCCAAGACCTGGACCTCGGCACTCTCCTAACCCAACACAGGGCAGAGGAAATGATGCTGGCAATTGCACAGTGCTCGTTAAGTTGTTAAACTCAAGGTCACCTGCAGCATGCAAACAAGGCAGGGAGGGAACACCGTGCCCCTCCCATGGCTCCTGCACCTCCAGGCAGCCACCCGCACTTACTCATTACCTGTCTGCTCCTCGCACCTTTGTGTTCAACTCTTTGTGCCGTGCACAGCAGTGCCTCCAAGCCCCTGCTTAGGTGCTGGCGCCCAGCCCCACGTGCCTGAGCCATGGGGCCAAGCACAGCTAGCTCTCCTGAGAAGCTGGTTCATGACCACAGCTTATCTGCGAGATGGTAAAAGCAAGTAATTTGATATCCAAGCTGGAGGCGTGGGGGACTAATCCTGCCCTCCTCCCACGAGGGCACAGACATGACACAGGGAGAGATGGTGGACACTCCCCCTCCTCATCCCACATCATCAGAAAGACCCCTTCAAGGTAAAGAGGAGAAAAAAATCTCCCAGGCAAGAGCTGTCTCTTGTCGTGCTTCTGCTTTCTCCCCAGTTCCGTTAGTGTCCATTAAAAGACAATTTGGCTTATTTAGAAAACAAGGTGGATCAAGCAAAGGTAATTCCTTTATTAGAAATGTTTTCCATCTCAGAACAGCTGCATTTCCAGTCACCTGCAGCTGTCCCCAGGCTGTACACCTCAGGTGACACTAAGAGACAGCGCATGAACAGACACCAACATACGTAGTGTGCTGCGCATCCAAGAGGCCATGAGGCTGGCAGCATACAAAGGAAAGAAAGGACATGGGTGAATGCACCCCTGCAGGCTTTAATGCACCTTGATGTGTGAATGATGCCTTTGCTCTTCACCCTGTCAATTATTTTCCTGTTCTCATGGCCCAGGACTCAGCTGCGATGGTGGAACAGACTTCAGAGTGAGCTGTACCCAAACGAGATGGCAGCAGGAGATGGAAAAATTCCACTGCCTTGGCCCTTTGAATTTTTCCCCGTCCAGAGGGAATCGTTACTTTTTGATCCAGCTACAGTTGTAATTTCAGAGCCCAGGACTGCATTCAGGAGCCCAAATTTCCTCCTTGGATGCCATCTAGTGCTGAGTGCTGAGAGCAGAGGAGCCTCGCAGGTGCCTGGGACCTGCTGGTAGGAAGGTCATCTCCACTCTTCTTCCAGAGGCTGTAGTCACCCTTCTGGCTTTAAGTTGCTGGGTCACACCAGACTTTATTTCCCAAGATTCCACTGAAAATTACCTGTGATTTTATTTGATGAAGAAGCTTCTTCTGACCATTTCTTTCTCCACTCCTTTTTTTTTTATCTTTTGAGTTTTTTTCTTCTGTCTCTGTAATGTAGTATAATTTCAGGGATAAGCAACCACATTGACAGCACAGACTCAGGAGATAGGACAGCTTCAAAAGGTAACACTTGCTGGAGCCATCTAAAGTCTGTTTGGGTGGTTTTGGTCTCCTGGAAATTAACCACCCAACTGAAGGGCTGGGGTTTGTCCCAGTGCCAGGATGTGGGGCTGAGGATCCTCAGTCAAACCCCCAGATCTATGCATCCTAAGGGAGAGGGCAGTGTACTTTACCCAAATTCCAGCACTAGCATTTTGTCCATTTCGCAGTGCTGCTGGTCAGCAGATTTAGACTGGATATTATGAAAAATTTCTTCACTGCAAGAGTTATCAAACACTGGAACAGGCTGTCCAGGACAGTGATGTAGTCACCATATCTGGAAGGATTTAAAAACTGTGTAGATATGGCACTTGGGGACAGGGTTTAGTGGTGGGCTTGGCAGCACTGGGGTAATGGCTGGACTTGGTGATCTCAAAGGTCTTTTCCAACCTAAACAATTCCATGATTCTATGATTTTCCCACATGATTTCTACAGAATGTCCACCCCACTGATGAGCAGAGCACATGCTAGTCTCCATAAAGTCCTTCCACCACCCAGGCTCAGTCCCCAAAAGCATCATGAGGCTTGCTGAGGCTAAAAACCTTCCTCCTCCTCCACAGCCCCTTCCCAGAGCCCAGGGACACATCCCCCACATGTTCTGGGTGCATTGCAGCCCCACGGCTCCCAAGGACTAGCTCAGGTCTGTCTCACCAAACCCAGGTCTCACCTCTGCACTGCAACGCAGACATATCCTGAAGGCATGTCTATTCAACCCTGCTCAGGCTGCTCCGCTCCTGCCCGGAGCTGGCAGAGTGCAAGTCAGGTCTGGTTTGGAAGCTGCTGAGTGGCATTAGGGTGCAGAGCAAGCCGAATTTGCCTGGGCACTGTGCCATGCTGGAACAGCTCGACAGCACAAACCCAGCTTGGGGCAAGAGCAGCAGAGGCTGCGCAGACCTGCTCCTCCCCTGCCTCCTGCTCTGGCTCTCGGCTCACAGCTCCCGTTCACCATCGCTTCCCAAGAGCTATGGCACACTCCCACCCACAACTCATCCTGCTGTCCTTTGCCTCTGCCGGCATCTTCCCCGTTCCAAAAGTGGCACGTCCTTGGTCTTGCTGCATCATCAGGAGCATTGCATCCCAGTACCCTTGGGGTCCTGCCGGAGTTGTGCTCCCATTTTAGAAGCACTGGGACAGAGCCTGTCCTGGTAGAAGCTAAAATGATTCTCTTGCAGGCTTGCTTGTTGTTTTATTAATTCATTTTTTTTTTCATCTGCAGTTTCAAATGGTGCAATTTTGAGATCAAAGCCCTTCCCCTGCTCTAATGGCTCCATGTAAGCCCAGCCTTCACACATACAGGAGGCTCTGCCTCCAGGGGAGATGCAAGAGTCAATCTCAGCCAACGTGAACTAATTCACAGAGAAGAGAAACTGGACTATATTTTGCTCTCACTCATACCTATTCAAAATTAATTGGCTTTAATGTGGGAAGAACATACCTAGTCTACTGATCTTAGTCAGATCAGGCCCATCCCTGAAGTGTATTAAAGAACACCCATTGGATAGTGCTGCCTGTGAAATAAGTGCAATTACCCCTGGCCTGCAAGGAGGAGTAGCTGGACAGCGTGCTGCATGGAGAAACAGCTGGCAGGACACAAGGCCGGGTGCCTGCTTCATCTCCCACCAGGAGGAGGGGTGTTCGTGTTGGGCTTCCTGAGCAAAACTCAGCTCCAAGTTTGTCAGAGATGCTGTTTACACTCTAACTGGTTTCTTCAACATACTGTTAATAGTCCCATGTGTGTCCTTTCCTCCACTGTTCTGCAGGACTGAAAGATTGTAAATGGGGCCCTAAATGGGGCCATGTCTCTCCTGGAACTATTTGAGTTGGAAGGGACCTTAAAGACAATCTACTTCCGACTCTCCTGCAATGAACAGGGACACCCTCCACTACATCAGGCTGTTCAGAGCCCCATCCAACCTTACCTTGAATGCTTCCAGGAATGGGGCATCCATCTCCTCTCTGGGAAATTGTGCCTGTGTTTTACCACCCACATCATAAAAAAATGTCTTCCTTATATGCAGTCTGAATTGACCCCCTTTTAGCTTAACACCACTACCCCTTGTCCTGTTGCAACAGGCCCTGCTAGAATGTCCTTCCCCTTCAACTTTGTAAGTCCCTATCTGAAAGAGAACAGAGCTCCCAGCCAGCTGGAGGTGCTGGTGGATATTGCCCAATGTCATTCAAGAGATCAGGAACACCAGAGTTTGCATCGGAGAGAACTGCTGAAGCTTAACCTAAGGTGAACCTGCACAGCAGGGCAGTGGGACTTCATTTTGGTTTAGACCTGTGATTGGAAAGCTTGGCTTAAATTGATTAGGAGTTGTTTTATGATGAAATGAAGCAAAAGCTGTCAGAAACAGGTGCAGGTCTGCACAGTAATTCCAGGCAGGAAAATAACAGGGCAAGGACAGAGCCAATCTCACCAATTACATCTGAATGTAAACATGGTGTCTACAGGGCATGGTTGAAATCCCCAACTCGAGGGCACAGAAGAGCCTAAGGTTATTCTAGCTGGATCTACTCTCCAGAATTAGCTCCCCCTTTCAACACAGTCTCAAGGCAGTCTGCAGACCCCTAAGTGATGCCCTCTCTCCCTTGGGTGCTGACTGAAGCCATATGTCTCTGATGTATGACAGCTCATGAATCACTCTGAATCAGGAACAAACCAGCTACCTCCAGATTTGAAATGAGCCTAATCTTTTTCTCATAGACCTATTCCATCATTCCCCATTTGAAAAAACCCCACCTCACTCCCTTTGTTCTCTCACATGAATCAGCAAGAAGCAGCACCATGCTTCTTCATGGATTCTCTTTCCTATTAGAAATTGTTAGTGTATTTTTTGTGCACACTGCTTTTGATGTGTGTGTTGCTGATAAAACGCAGGCTCTGGTTTAACAAATCAATAAAACCATCCTGTTCACAGCTCCTCTGTGCAAAGGGCTTCTGGATGTTGAATGTTTCCTTATCTAATCTTTCATAGTTCAGCATTTCTTCATGTAAAGCATTGATAATTAAAAATGCAGAAGGGGATGATCATGAGGAGAGATTAAAGTACTTGAACAAAATATTTGAAATAATAACAGCATTACATTACAGGGAACAATGTCTTCTATTAACTGACTGCTGTGCAACAGTGCCAAGGGATCCCAAGCTATGGCTCAAAATCCCTCTGCATTAGGTGACAAAAACTGCTGTAAAAAGCACACAAACTCCCTACAGGATGCAAAAGGCAGCCCAGCAGATGTAGATCCTTAATTTTGTCTTAGTTCTCACTGAATTCCAAAGGTTGATAAAACACTGCCTGAACGAAGATTTTAGGAGCTCTATTCTTTGAGCTACTCTGCATTTTATAGAGATTTGCATCAGATGATACATCAGTTAAAAATAACTAGGAAATATCAAGTAATCATAAGTCCCACAGGTTTGCATATCTTGAATACTGAAATTACTTTCATTTATGCAGTAAGCGATGAGTCCCCCTTTTGCCCTTGGAAATAGCATATGCAATGCCTTCTGTTTTGTTTTGGAAAGCTGTCTTAGTAGACACTGCTCAGTGTTTATGTTAAAGAAGACAGACCAAAATCCTCTGCTTTGCAGCTGGAGTAGAATGGGTTATGAGGTTAGTTCTTGTGGGATTTTTTCTTAGGAGTTTGTGCTGGTTTTGGATGAGGTAGAGTTAATTTTCTTCATAGTAGCTAGTATGGGGCTGTGTTCTGAATTTGTGCTGAAAACTGTGTTGATAATATAGAGCCTCATCGTTCATAAAAACAGGAAAGCATTTGACTCCAAATGAAGGATAAGCAGCAAGGACTCTGGATGTTCAGCTATGAGTTCCACAGAAAAACCCACAGGCTTTTTTCACTAGGGCTCAAGAAGCACCAGGGCTGCCTTAAGAGTAAAACTTGCCTCTACTCCACATGGAGACCTAAGAGCATCCTGTGGCATGACCCTGTGTAAAAGGTTGGGTACTGTGGACTGAAGAGAGAGGTGGAATTCAAAGCCTATCTGGATATCACAGCTCTTCTGCAAGTCAAAGGAAGTGGGTAACTTCGTATGCAGTTCACTATAAAGATCTGGCCATCCAGAGTAATTTCACTGCACAGCTAAGCATGAGGTGGATCTGATTTCCACTTCTTCCTTTTAGCCACAGTACAGCATATTCAGCTCACTTAAACCACAGGAGGGGAATCCCTGTACAACAGTACCAATGTGCTTTAAATTCCAAAAATAGCCATTAGCCAATAATCCCATCCACCATGTTCCATCTGTATAGCTCCAATCACTTTAGAAAGCGGAAAAAGTAGCTTTTGTCATTTATTTATCATTTATCATTTGGAATACAGTTCCTCAATACAATTACCCTCTTGGTAAAAAAATGCTTCCTGATGTCCAGTGTAAACCTCCCCTGGTGCAGCTTTCAACTATTCCCACATGTCCTATCACTGGATACCAGGGAGAAGAGCTCAGCACCTCCTCCACGTTCTCTCCTTAGGAAGCTGTAGAGAGCAAAGAGGTCACCCCTCAGGCTCCTTGACTCCAAACTAGACAAGCCCAACATCCTTAGCCATTCCTCCCAGGACATGCCTTCCAGCCCTGTCACTAGCTTTGTTACCTTCCTCTGGATGCATTCAAGGGCCTTTAAAATGGGAGAGCCAGGCTCAACAAAATAATAATGAAAGAAAAGAGCCAGACTGTAAAGAAAATTGAGAAAAAAGACTCACAGCAAATACGGTCAAGTGAACATAGAGCATGAGCTGGAGGTCAGAGAATTGCGATCTAACAAACAATGAGGAATTCAATAAATAAAATAGCCCTCAATATTAGGATGCATGAATTTGTTCAGTTAATCCCTCTACTTCTACTTGCCCCAACAAATTTAATGCCTGAAAAAGAATTTGAAATGCAGGCAGGGTAAGGAAAAGGCACATTAGAAGAGGTGAAAAGGATCAGAAGCAGCATTTTTTCCTCTATAACCTCTCATACTTTATATCTCCACCTCATCAGAGTCCCTGATCACACATAGTATAACCTTCAGGAGCCGAGTTTGCAGGTTGTCCTACATGACATGCTGTCAATCACTGTATCAATCATTGCTCTTGTTATTTTTCTCATGCTTGTATTCCAAATTAGACTTTCTCAGCAAAGCTGCTGTTCAATCTCAAAGAGGGTTAAATGATTTTCCAGCTGATCCTTGGCCACAGTTTCTTTCCACTCAGCTCAAAATAAGGACCAAATCCAAGCTTGGCTCTGCACCGTTTGCTTGCAGTATTACTTGGTAAGTTACTTTTGTCTGGAAAAACCTTCAGATTTATCTTCCATTTCTCCCGTACAGAGATAACAGCCAAATCACGAGAACCTTCACTGAACATGTGCAACTCAGATGGTTGGGAAACATAGCAGGGCTCCGCTTCCACATGTCGACTTACAAGACCCAAAGTCATCTGTGATTCCTACTTGTTACACACCTCAGCCTAGCCCACATATGTCAGCAAGGGACTTAGTGAGACCTCACTTTGTTAGTGATTAAGCTTTGTCATGGTAATTGCTGGGATGCACAGCAATATGTGCTGGCGTAGGGCTCTCCAGGGAAGCTCATGAGATTCCACCTACATCTGCAGGTCTTCCAGATTTTTCCTCCCAGCCCAGCAAACTTGGCAAAAACATTTTGATTTCTACTTAAGTGGACTCTGAAAAACTAACATTCTCATCTGAGAGCAGGTCTCCAAAGACCTCTGCAGAGGATGCGAACGTGGCTCCCACGGCCGTGCTATCCCCAAAGCTCACATCCAAGAGGGCATCCTTGAACTGGAAGCAGAGCAAAAAGGTTTAAACCAGTATGGCCGACTGACAGAAATGATAAAACCAGATTAGCAGATCTAATCTCCAAGCAGCAAAAGGAACTGATGGGAAGGCCAGCTGTGAAAATTGCTTTCATTTACACAAGGCACAAGAACGGGCCAAAATGCTACTGTAGGGTCATATCCGGTATCACATGAGTTGGTTAGAAAACATTTGCAGGATTATTACAATATATCATTTCTCAATTTGTAAATTGAAATCAGTAAATTCCTGAAACAACCTGAGAGAGTTGCCTGAAGCATTTGGACAATACTCCCAGGCACATGATGTGACTCCTGGGGATGGTCCTGTGCAGGGCCAGGAGTTGAACTTGATGATCCATGTGAGTCTCTTCCAACTCGGCATATTCTGTGTTTTTGTGATCCTGTGATACACTAAAGTCCATGGGAAAAGCCAACTGCTTTCAGCATGCATTGGATAAAAATGGAAAACTATACAAATGCACAAACTTGTAATAGGACACAAGTAAAATGATATCCCTGCTTATAAAAGCAGCCATATCAAGCAGACTGTAAAATTAAAATGATGCACTAATGCACAACACAGCCTAAGCAAAATATGATATCCCTAACTGGCTGGTACTGCTGCTGCACACATCTAGTGGGCATGATTGGAGTGTTACTTAGGTACACAAAATATAGCCAAAAGATTGTTATTTCTCATGAAAGAAGTTGTTTGTTTTTAACACATATAGTCAAATGTAGATTTATTTTCACAATACACTTCTGAGTTATTAAAGAAAGCACTACATAGAGGTGAACTCAGAAGCCTGGGAATCAGGGAAAACGCCCTTTATTATATGTGATTTGTGGTTTATCTTCTGATCGGTAAAATACGAGTGACATGCCTTTGGTGAGGCCCTAACTCCTTATGATTTTTACAGTAAGACACACAGGTTGGGGAGGAAAATGCCTTAGGAGTGCTGCAAGTCAGGGTTTGCGCACATTTTAAAGTCTTTTGTATATGGTCAGGTTGCTGTGCTGCGAAATGTCCCCCCACTGCAGCTGATGGATCATTACTGCCCATGGAAGGTGTCTCTCCCTCAGATGGTAGCACAGTTTGCTCCATCAACACTGGGGTAAGCCTGGACACACAAAATTCCTGCAGAGCAGCAGAGGGACAAGAACTTCTTGGACAATGGCAACTTGTATTAAAGCCTTTAGCAATTATTTCTCATCAAAGCCTCTAGATAATTAAGTCCTCTCTCCAAATGAGCGCGACAGTTCACACACGTTTCCCATTTCTGCCGTGTTAAGCTCGGTGACCCACATACACGATGCTGCCACAGCCTTGGACAAGCCTCCAACTCACAGTCACACTAAAATGCCAGTCATGCAATCACCACTGAGCATCTGTTTTGTGGCAGCCTTGGCACAACCGTTACAGATATGGAACTTTTCATCCTCAAAGATGATTGATGTGCAATGTGGGGAATATTCTCTTCTTCCTAGCAGTCAGCAAAAGTCTGAATTTCTGAGTGTAGATCATGATGCAAAGGCATTGATGGCCCTTTGCCTGGTTTTACACCTCTGAGAGGGAGGCTCTGCTATTTATCTGTGATCTGGTTGGGAGTCAGGCTAATGCAACAGAAGTGAAAAATCTGTACTGCTCTTGCAAATAAACTTGCAAATAAATTGAGCCATCCTGTTGCCATGTCATCCTAATTCATAAGGTGAGATTTTCTCTCAGTTCCACCTCTCCTTGCTGTGCACAGGTCTAGGAATATATGACAGACTATTCAATGAATGCCTGCACGTTACATCCACTCCATCTTCACGCCACTGCAACCTACATACAGCTAGATTCCATTCCCCGGACACATTTTCTTGATTTTTGTTCAAAATCTGAGTGAGATTTTATATTTGTCCAGACTTTTTCCTTACACCACTGGCTGGCACATGGCTGGAATACAAATGCACAAAATGTCTGGGAAGGTCCTGATGTGCCTGTGGCCACACAGGCACCGTGTGAGCCCCTTCCTCCAGGAAAGCAATCCTGCTGTCACTGGCAGCGGATATCCAAAATGATTCTGGCTGCTCTCTCAAAAGTATGCTTGGAAGTTGGGGGGAGAGGGAGAAAGCATGACTTACGCTGTCAGAAATGGATTTTTAAATCTTTATTTTTGCACAAGTTATAGGGGGCTGATACAGAAAATCACTAACAACTGCAAACTGTCCAAATTCATCTCCCCTGGAAAAAGCACTCCCTTTCCTCCAAGATCCCCTGGGCACGCAGCTGAATGAGCACATCTCCCTGCCCTTCGCCTGCCTTCCTGACAATTCCCAAGACATCTCTCTCTGCTCACACTCTGCTATGCAAACTGCAAATTCACTGTTCAACCATCTTCTTAATGTTATCGTGGTTTCCCACATCTCTTACCAAAACTCATTTCCATGATGGAACCTGAAATGCTTTTCTTTAAACGTATAAGACATTCCTATGCATGGATTGCAGTCCCTATCTTTTTTCTTATTAAAAATACTTAATCTCAACTGGGCCAGTTCCTCAAGAACCCGCCCCAATAGCTTCTTAAAAAAGGGCAAGCCTCTATAAAATATCAGAGATAGATTTTCACAGCCATAAAAGCGAAGGAAGCATCAAATCTAGGGACATAATCACATCAAGTTCCCGATGATCCTTATAATGTGGGAGATTGTTTAAAGTCATACATCTTCCAGATTTTTTTTTCAATTTCATAATATTTGAAAGAAGCCACTCAAGCCTCTTCAACCAAGATTTCTGATGCAAGAACTCCCCACCGCAGACCAAAAATAGCAGAATTATGAGTGCTAAAAGTGTCTAGCAAGGCTTTTTATTTTAATTCATATTTGAGAAAGGTTTCTAGCAGCTGGAGAAAGTAAGAGCCGTATTCATAAAACCCTTGGCTATTTGCCACACAAATGGTGCTTTTATTGAGCAGGGGGCAGTGGGGGGGAATGGGGAATGTGCCTACTCCGCATCAGGAATGTGTTTCTCCAATTCATAAATCCTCCTCCTTTCCCCCAGCTGACTAAAGGAAACCTTTCTCAGTTTGCCACTGTGATGAGAGAGGGCGAGAGCGATTCTCCCAGAGTGGCAGCCCCAGAAAGAGGCGTTTCAGTTAAAACAACATGGTTATTAAAAACACACACACAAACAGGACTATGTGTTACAGCCCGGCCGAGGGACGCTCAGACCCGGCACAGACAACAGCGGGGACAAATCTGTCAAGGGTACAGCCAACCCATCATACTAACAGCCTGCCACAAAGTGTAATGTCCTGCCATAAATACATACATTTTTCAGTACAGGTCTGAGAGTTTCCAGTTTGAAATGCCCTCTCAGACACAGGCGGGGAGAAGGAATGAGGTATGAGGATGAGGAACTGGAACACAGACAGATTAAGGGCTAAATAAAAAAAATATCATATCTAGATTTGCTGAAAAAATGGTGATTGAAGATGACATATTGACACAACTGGAAATGGGAACTAGAATTCCTGATTTCCCCCAAGTAAAGCTTTGTCCTGAACTGCAGGTACCGCAAGACACTAAAGATGGTCCTAAGATGCAGCTGCTAAGATGCAGAGGAATACTGTCACCATGGGTTGTTCTAGGCATAGTGACTTCACAGCTCAGCACTGTTAAAAATGGAACAGTTTGGGTTAATAAGAGAGGTCTAACTTTTGGCAGATTCCCAGGTGGGGAGCTTCAAAGCAAAAATAAAATAAAAGCCACTTAAACATTAGGGCTTGGCAGCAGCCAAGTGGAAGGTTTGGATGGGGATTTTTAGGCTTCAGCTCCGCTACATTTGTCCTACTTTGGGCACTTCTACCCTTAAATTCACGTAACCCTTGACGGCTTGCCCATCATCCCACAGAGGCTGAACCCAAATCCTGAGGTCCTTGATGAGACATGAACCAGGCACTAGACGTGCAGGGACTGAGCTCGCAGCGTCCCTCCACCCCAGGCAGGAACATCTGTACTCCACAGTCCTGTCCAAGTAACAGATTCTGGCACTTCAATAAGCTGCACTTCAAGTATTTCTTCATTTCATACCATCTGTGTGTGGTTTAATTTTAGCCCTATTCTTGTCCTGGCCATTGTGGACGTGGGGAACATGCTGTTCCACCCTGTTTGCTGCAATGCTCTGATACAGAGCAGCACTACAGACAGGGCAAGGAAATAGTGGACTGATTCTGCAAGGTCACGGATCTTTAAACAGCATTTCATATCAAGGTCAAAAGGCCAGATCTACTGTACAGGCAGTAGACCAAAGCCTAAACTCTTCCTCAGTCTGTCCCTGCACCCTGTTTGCTCAGGGGTGCAAACAGAAGGGTGAAGATAAACTTCAAACTCCTCCTCACCAGTGAGTGCTTTCCCATTGGAGCTGGGATTATCCCACAGATTACATCCTAAAAGAAAACACACTTGGCAAGCTACTGAAAAAAATGCAGCTCACATGGTCACTGCTTTTGCCTTCACATTGCTGGAAGTTATCTTCCAGGAGTTGCTGCTGAGCTCCAGGCTACAATGTTTCTCTAGGGACTGTACTGCCCACGTCTTGTATGGAAAGGGAAGGTAAGACTGTATGAAAAAAAAAAATACTTCCCACCTTTCCATATAGCTCACATTGTGCTTCATATTTGTGGATAAAGCCTAAAAGATTGATTCCATGACAGCACAAAAAGAACTAGTGCATAGAGAATCATGGCATTGTTAAGGTTGGAAAAGACCTCTAAGATCATAGGTCCTGCCAGGGTTTATGCCACATGCTCACATTTTACTAATGGTCCTCGTAGGCACTCTCTTCACTCAGTATGTAAGGGGCTTTTTTGGAAATGCAGGGCTAAACAGCAGGATGCTGAAGGGTTGGGAGGGCACTAGGCAACCATAACTATCTACTTTAAAAATGACCCCCAAACAAACCATCACACTAACCACAGAGCATGTAAAAAGAAAACAGGAATTAATTACTATTAAATTCTAATGGGTTGAGGAATCTAGTTACTCATTTGTGCCCTTAATAAAATCTTACCCAGAAGTCTCATTCTCACGTAGAAGGAGTAATCCACTCAGAAATAATGTCCTTCTTTAGCTGCTGGTAGAGCATGTATGCACTCAGCGCTTGCATAGGCAAGCAATCTCTTTTCAGCAGACTCCTCATTAAATGAATGTTTATCATGTGCATGTTAAAATGTTCTATTTTCAATGTAAGAAATATCACACTCCTTCTGCACTCTGATTCAGGGAGAGTTTTCAGCACACATTCCCACCAGAGCATCACATACAGTTCAGATTTTCACCCAATACCAACAAGAGACCATAACATACTTTGGACCCACATCCAGTATATTTTTGGAATAATATTGCTTGTTGTTACATTATATTGCAGTCATAGGACTGTATTTGAATAACTAATAATTTGAATAATCCCCAGAAAAGTTAATTTCCAATACGGTAGCACAAATGGTTCAACATCTGCTCTTGGACACTACATGGGTTTTGATAAATAACATCACTTACATAATATAAATGGGGATTGCTTAGTTATAAATCTAACGTGCATAAGCTGCCTCTGATGCATGCAGTTTCTCTAACATTCAAAAAATCACATTTCACATGTCACAGTTTACCCACTGCTGCATTATCTCATTAACTATCTCCTCCAAAAACAGACTGGAAAAGCAAATCCTACCGAAAATCCACAGATTTAAGGCACTTTCAAGGGTCAGATAGCATGCCCCTGCACTTGAGCTTTTGTATTAACAGATGCACAGCATCCCTGGCATTTTTTGGCTCACATTGATCTGGAAAAATACAGCATCATAACCTCTTCCCAAATGGACTGACAGGTTCAGGATGCTGAGGTGAAGTCCTTTGACAAGTTGGACACAGCTTGAGATGTTCAGCTTCGAGTCCTTCTGCAGGTTCATGCAGGTTCATCAAGCCAGTGCTGCAACAAGCAGCACCCCAGTTTGCCTGGTGCCCTCCCAACCCTTCAGCATTCTGATGTTTAGCTCTGCACTTCCGAAAAAGCCGCTTGCATACTGAGTGAAGAGAGTGCCTATGAGGAGCATTAGTAAAATGTGAGCATGTGGCATAAGCCCCAGCAGGAGCTACAAGGGACCTGTGTTTCTGCCCAGGACTCCGGCATCCCACAAAGGGGTGAAAAAGCATTCCATGTTTTAGCACTCAGACCTGATTTCTACTGTAAATCTAGCCCTGGCAGCACACCAGGGAGAGCTGAGTACCCCAAGCGAAGGGCCAGGCAATCCAGGGCAGCTTTCCCAGTGCCATCTCATAGTCCCTGTCTGTGAGGAGGGTGGACGTGCAGCCAGCTCGGATGGGGGGGCTGACTCCCGGCTGGCACTGGCGTGTAACAAGGGGCACAAGCAGCAAAGCAAGAGAGAACAAGCCCTGGCAGGATGTATTTAATAAGCCTAAACCTTGAAAAACCGACTGCTAACTCACAGTGCCTGAAAAAACAAGAGACAATTGGCCACAAAAGAACTAAAGGCATGCAAGGATGCTTTCCTCTAAACAGAGACATATATCCTGCTGCTCAGACAAGGGATTTCTCAATGAGTAGGGAAAAGGAAAAGAGAAAAAAAAAAAAAGCTTGGGGATTGCAGACACCCAGCCTCCAGCTGGACTTAACAACACCCAGTCTACATTTAATTTCTCTTTTAAATAAGCTGCAATGCTACCACGCAAAGACAGATCATTCAGACATGAACGTAAGCAGAGAGATTTCTACACTGCTTCACAGTCAAATACCATTTTGTGTGATCTGCACCAAAAATAAATAAGCCACTTTGCAGACACTGGAGTCTCCATCTCCTAGCAACACCCCCCCCACCCAGCCTTTTCCACGAGACCCTTCAGCTCCTGCCTGCAAGCACAGCTCTCTTCGCCAGTGTCTGCAAATGAGATATCCGTTATATAAATACATGTACATATATGTATATGTTTAAAAGCCAGAGGGAAATTAAGTAAATATCCTCAAGCCTGAGCCCCAGCACTGCTTTCCAGGAGCATCACAGGCTCTGCAGGGCAACTGGGGGTGGAGGGTGCTCACCCACCTGGTGACATGTCTGCTGCCAAGCAAAGGGCTTTCTGTAACTCTCCTGAAAACCTTAAGCCCCCAAAATATGTCCTGTAAATTAAAAAGCATATTAATTTGATGTTTCTAGTGAACAGCTTCTATGTGTATAACAGGCAGTGGAAACACGACAGATCAGTTTGCTCTGGGATTTAGTTACCAACTTTTAGGAAACAAGCAGGATGGCAAAACATTGCATCTCCATTCAGCAGCTCCTGTTAAACATTTTAGTTTAACCATTAAACAAACACCATTCAAGTTCACACCTATTTGTGTGGTGCTTCATTCAGGCTTGCCAGGACTGGAAGGGGAGATCAAACAAACCCCATGTGCTTTTGTGAACAAAGACAGAGGAGAGCTGCCCAGAGCTTCCAAGGGTAAAGACTTGCATGGGCTGACAACTTTGCAGCTGCCTGAAGAAGACAGAGCTTTCTCAGGCTTTCCAGGAGATAGTATTATTACTATATTATCTAAAGTTTACTGTTTCTAAATACTGTTTCTCTTATGCCTTCACGTAATTCATGTCTGTTGTTCTGGTTGAACAGATATGGTTTTATTATACTACATATGGTTTTGTATTACAGCAACCTTCCCGTTTTACCTCGAGATTCTTATTTTAGTTATTTATGTTATTGGATTTGTTGAATTAAGTTGTCATTATTTACGATAGCACAGTTGCATAGTCTTGTTATTATTTTCTCAGGTATCTTTTGTTTACACACACTGTTCCAGCTTCCTAAATATTACCTTTATTACCTTGGAACATGGATTGCATTTGTGAATGCCTTCTGCTACTTCATGCAGCTGAATAAGAAACAAAGAGCTTCAAATTAACACTTAAAATGTGGCAGGACTACTTTTCAGATATGCTAGACCAATTTCAGTATTAAACCATGCTACTTATTTGGGATGAGCATGCATTCTTTTTTTTTAATGTGAACTATTCACGTGTCCGAAGTTTATCTCTTACTTAGGAGAAGAGGGAGAACACCCTGTTTTCATTAGAAAATCTTTTGGACTTCTGGCTGAAAATGTCCATTGAGTGATTGCTTGAAAGAGAAATAGATCTGAGCTTCTACACAAACAATAGACCCATTTCTCCTATCCGAGCTGAGGAGCAGCTCCTGCTTTGCCTGATCTCTGCTTTGAAGACACAGAGGTCCCAGGACAGGATTCACTGGGGTTCCATCACTGAGCAAGAGGCAGCTGAGGACATCAGGCTGCAAAGCAGGGAGATCTTCACCTTATAGTGAACACACCTGCACCAGCTGCTCACTCCTGTGCATCACGGCAAGGGCTTTCTTTTTTGGGGGTTGCAGTTTTCTTGTAAATGAGTAAAAGCAGAAAGCTTCATCACAGAAAAGATCACTAAATAGGTGTTCTCTTCAGGACAGGATTTTCTTTCCCCCAAAGTACATTTCTAATGAGAAATTCTAGCAAGTAGTAGCCCACTTGGAGCAGCTGTGTTATTATTTCATACACAGCATTACCCTACCAGGCTGTCCGAGGGTTGAAATGCTAAGGAATGGATGACACTATCATTAGGATGAGCCGCTAGCTCATGAGAAACAGCAGCTGCCAAGATATGAGATGGTTTCAGCTGGCTGCACCGACTGCTGATGTTATTGATGTTTCCCTCCCCGTGCATCTCTTTTGCTCCTTTGCATTAACACAGCTACTGATCCACAAGAAGGCTCATGAGGCTGCTTTGCCAAGTGGGAACTGCTCATCCACCATCACCCCCAATACACTGCCCAGCAGCTGCCATCAGTGGGACGTACCACTGTCACCCCAAATTCAGCCCTTCCCAGCACTCAGGAATTTACTTACACACAGTGGGTCTCCCCTTCTCCCAGCCTGCGGTCCAGAGTGAAGGGGAGCAAGGAGACATCCATAAGTGCCGTCTCCCTTCCTCAGCATGCAGGACCCAGGATATGGCACCAACCAACCAGGCAGGTCCTGACACCCACTACCCACCCCACAATGACCCTTCTCTTCTATGTGACACTTCTTTTCTGGCCCTTCAGCCCACTACCCAATCATTCCGAACCAAAACATCCCCCCCTCCCTCCCTACTCCTTCACCTGCCCATGTTTCTCCATTACCATCTGTCCCTCCTACTCACAAACCTTCTCACCCAGCCCAAGGTACAGCTGAGCCTTGGACGGTGCGTGCAAGGCCATGCTTCCCATCTCCAGCATCGCTCCTATGGGAATGTGTTCTTTCGGGCAAAGCTTCCTTGGCTGATGCCACTCCAAGTACAGTGTAACCAAGAAGGATCAACCCAAGGCAGGAGCATCAAAAGTAGGGCGTAACCAAAAGACAGTGTCACCCTCTGATGGCTGCATCCCCAGGTAGGTGTGACATCTCTCACAGCCAGGGGACGATGCACCCTGAGGACAGTGTGCCCCTCAGGTGGCTATCACTCCAAGAAGGGTGTCACTCTCAGGCACGTGCTTTCCAAGGAGGATACCACCTCCAAGCAGGTGCACCCTATGGCACACTATAGGGAAGGTTCCACCCCAGCAGAGTCCACTGGAAGCAGGATGTATTCCAAGGGCTGTCAGGCAGCTGTACCCCTCCAGGCATGCATGTGTCACTCCAAGGAGGGTGCCACCAGCAGCCCTCTGACACATGCCATCCCAAGCCTAGCACACTGCAAGGAGGGCGCACTCCAAAGACTACGTCCCCATCAGGCAGGTGTACCCCCAAGGAGGGTGTCTCTCCAGGTAGGTGTGTGGCAGGGAGGGTTTATCCCGAGGACAGTGTCACCCAAGGAGGATGTCACCCCGAGGCAGGTGCACCCCAAACCGGGTGCACCCCAAGGAGCACTGAAACACCACAGGGTGCACCAGAAGATGGGCACGCACCGAAGGTGTCACCTCTGGCTGATGCTGCTCTAAAGAGGTGTCACCCCAGGCAGGTGCACAGCACATAGGATGTATCCCAAGGACCATGTCACCCGAGGAAGGTGACACTTCTCGGCAGATGCTGCTCTAAATGGCAGCCAACCCAGGCAGGTGCGCAGCACAGAGGGTGTACTCCAAGAACAGTGCCACCCCACATGGGTGTCACCCGCAGGCAGGTGTGCGGCACGGAGAGTGTACCCCGAGGTACAGTGCCACTCGAGGACGGTATCACCCGCAGGCAGATGCCGCCCTAAAAGGGTGTCACCGCCGGCAGGTGCACTCGGAGCCAAGGAGGTCTCCCCATCCCCACACCCCTCCCCACCTGGCCCCTC